>JXWZ01005531.1:0-10917 GCA_000956215.1 Anopheles farauti No. 4 | reverse complement strand
TGTGTCCTCCACGGGCTGATGGGAAAACGATGAGAACGCTAACTATGATCCTTGCGAACGTTGTTCGGCTAATGGGAAACCGGAAAACTATGCGCTACTACTTTGTCCATTTTCCTGTCCCGGCCGTTCTGCTGCGATCGTAAAAGAACCATCGTTTTCTCCATTTTTCTCCCTGTGTGCGTGTGGTGCGAAAGAACGGACGGCATTAATTAAGCGTTAATTGCTATGGTGGCTGGGACCGACACGATTCCTGGTGCCATATTAACGCCCAAATCACGACGAAAGGTTTCCTATTTTTTTTTTTTACTGAATGTACTGAAGCTGCCTCCATAAGGGAAAAGAAGACAGTGGGCACATTTATTGACGTATTAACCAGTGAAATTAAAAATAAATAAAATTGCTTTCCATCACCCACAGCGAGGGACGGATTTTTTGTTTCATTTAATTGCCGTACCTTCAATGTAAAAATTCAACAATGATAAATTGCTGAAATAATGGCCGTAAAAGTACCTCCTACCAGGCGGCTCCATTAAATACCCGAAACGCATTTGTTTGCGAACGAATACTTTTAGCACGCCAACAGCGGAATTGTCGGTTTCCATTTTATTTTCAAAATAATATAAATATGGACAAAAATATTCCAAAAATACTCTAGAATAAAGACAGTGTGGCAGTTTTCTTCACGCCTCGCCGGACAAAAAGTGCCTGAGTGAAGTTTCGTTCTCGCTCAAATAAGGATGCGCTGTTCCGGTCGGATATATCCACCGGAGTTTGGTCGACCCACGGGGGTCCGGATCCGATTAACGATGGGTCGGAAAAATACGAGGAAATCGGACGAAGGATTCCCCCAAAATCTTATCCCGGTCGGCTGGTGTTGATCTGCTTTTCAAATCAAATATTCGACGATTCGGTTCGATTCGGCGTAGAGCCGCCACCGGGTGGAAGCAAACGGACCGGACGTTAATTGAAAGCTTTACCGCAGAAAACAAGCAACCGGCGTATCCCATTGCATCCGACGTTGCAGGACACACAGTCGTACGAAGAAATCACGGAAAATGGACATCACACCTGCCCGGAATGACCTTAAGTAGGAGGGTGCTGGTGGACGAACAAATTGGCAATGAAGATTTTCTGCTAGACGGTAGACGGGGGGGTTTTTTTTCTTTTTATTTGTTCTTTTGCTTCCCATGAAAAGCCAAGGGTGTTGCGTATCGGTAATTGTAATGACAAATGCCAAACAAACGACACCGGTGTGCTTTTAACGGTTGGTTGCTGGTTCGGACGCGTATTGCCTCTGCCTCGGGGAGATGATGGCGAAGAAATATTCGCCGATCGGAATTCAATTACCGTATTTCTTCTACTGCCGCTGCCGCCGCTGCCGTTTTCCCCGCACACAAATGGCATCTCGTGGCACCTCGCAGCACAATAAAAAGTCACCACACGAGCGACGGTGGTGACGGCCATAAACAGGGACCTCGGAATGGCAGGTCGTTTGGGCGTTTTGTACCAATGCTTTTTCACCCCGGGGCGTTTGCCCGGTTGCTTCCCCGCGCAGCATCTTATTTCCACGGGGGCGGGGGTGGCATGATTACATTAACAGCATCCTCCACACGGACGAACCGCCCTCGGAGCGGAAAACGAAACGCGTAAATTAGGACCCACACCCGGTCCGGGAACCGCAACCGCCTCATTGCTGCCTTGCCATGTGAATGTTTTTTTTTTGCGGCAGTATTATTGCCGCCGTTTCTTATCCCTAATCAGCGCGCGCGCGCCAACACATTAGGCGAAGCCGTAATCAATAATAAATCGTGCAAATTGCTGCAAACGAAATACGGGCGCCCGTGGTTTTCGGATGGAGAGGGAGTGCGGGAGAGAGTGGGAGAGGGGGGTTTAGAGGCGCAACACACCACAGCTGCGAGCAATTCTGCGTAGAATCAATTAATAATGCATGGTGGATGATGATGGTTGATGGGTGTTGCGTGTGTGTGTGTGTGCGTGTGTGTGTGTGTGGGAAAGCGAGCATTTTCCTTTCGCTCGGAGGTAGCGATTAATCAATCTGCTTTTCTTGTTTTTTTTTTGTTTGTTTTTCCGCCGCTAATATAGACCCTAAATTCCGGAGGAAAACTAATATCCCAAGGAACTATCGTTAGCTGTCGGTACTACGACGGCTAAGTCCTTCTTGGTTTTGAAGAAACGAATTTCGCAAACGATCCAGGATAACAGATGTCATCTGCATCCCCCGTTAACTCCGGCTAATTCACGTGCCCGGTTCCCTATTCCAATATCCAGCCCCATTCCCTGGAGCCTCGAGCGGCATATGAGAAAGTGCCAATCGGTAATTCTTTCCCCCATTACTTTCCCACGTCTTAAAAGGACATTCGCATGGCCATCGTCATGAGTGGATCAAGGAAAATTATGTCCAGTTTGTACGCGTGTGTGTGGGTGTGTGTGCTGCTCTTTTCTTTCTCTTTTATCGCAACAGAAAGCTCCTGACGTTCGTAGGAAGCGTCCCGGAAAAGCAGACGTTCGGTTCCTCCGTTTCTAGTTGTGTCTTAATATTGAATCGTACCGTGAAGCTGCCGAACCGGAGAGGATGGGTAGGACATTCAGGTGGATTACTGTCGTCCAAATGGGACACCACACACACACACACACACACACAGCAAACGAACCTTCGTCACCGTCAGCTCGACAGTCGACAGGGTATCAGCAGCTGGATTAACTACCCCGCCGACGCGTACGGCGCAGCTGTGGCACGGCAGCAGCTGGTTTCGGGGCAAAATCGAATACCGAACACAGCTGCACGGTGGAGGGTCCGCTTGCACATCCATTTTGCGTTCGCTATTACTGCAAAACCCACCTGGTTCGGTGCAGTGCGAGCTGCAAATGGCAGGCCAACGTCAGCCCAGCAGGGCGACGGGGAACGGAAATTGTATCGATCGATCCGGGCCTGACGGTACTCGGAATCAAACGCGGAAAATTCAATCAATTCGGTAGTCGATTCGTCCGGTAATGTAGTGCGTTTTCCGATGCAAAGCACGTCACGAACGGGGGCGGTGAAAGCTAATTATGGACAGTCCTGGACCGTTGGTGCAGGAAAGAGAATTTAATTCTCAAGCAAACTGTACGTACTTATCGATGAAAGTAGAATTTTGTTAGGTAACCCATCTAACAAAATTGTAACAAACTCTCTCAATTTTTAAGGTTGATTTTGTACAATGATTGGTGTGAAAATTCAATATAAAAATGAGCGATTTCATTTACCACCAGATTTAAACTGCTTTTTTTTAAATCTGTTCCTGAATATGTTTCATAGTTATTCAAATTTTTATCTTTCAATCTCAAACACTGCTCGCTTGATCTAAAACTGTTTTTAATTATGGCTTCTTGTGTGTGTTTAACGTACTGGGTTGAATGCTCAGATTGACATAGCTTGAATTCAATCTGCCAATTACACATTTAAATAGGTCGAGATCATGTGGAAAAGCTTTTAAATTGAACTATACAGATGGCAAGAACTGTGGAATTCGACTGATAAAATGGAACGAATGTGATCTAAAAATTGATATTTTTTTTATCCATGGAATTCAATTAAAAAGTCTTAAAAATTCTTGTTTATTCCAAGTATATCATAATGAAAATAAAACAAAAGTGCATGAAGCGTGTCCTGGTTTCCGATTTTCAAACAATTATAACATCGTGTAAAGAGAACCCCACCATTCCCACGAAATGCACGAACCAGTGGGTCGAGTTTTTCAATGTTACGTCACATAAAAATAAGTGCAACACGTGACTTCGCCTTTGCAAAAAACGCCCGAACGAAAGCGACCAAAATGCACCGCCCACTTGGGGGTTGGGGGAATAAACCGAGCGAACCGGCATTGTGACGTCAGGCATCGCCATCGTTCGCTCCAGGGAATAATGCGAATGTGTGCGTGGGAGAGCAAGCAAGTAATAGAAGCAAGAAACAACGAAAAACAAAAATGAAATCCTTTTTCCCTTTGTAATCCTGCTGGTCCGGTGGAAATTGGCTGCACAACAGAAGAAAGGAAGAAAAAAAAACAAATCAACCTAACAAATGCTCGCGGGAAACCTTCGCAGTTCACGGGAAAATCCCGCCCCCAGCCCGTCGGGAACCGCAGAAATATCGTGTCAGTGTGGCTTCTTCATATAATTTCTACTACCACCGACCTCCAAACCGGATGGCAGCTCCGGCTGCGAAAGGCCGAGCAAACCAGAACCGGCTGCTGCTGCCGCATGCAACGGAAAAGCATTCCGATTTCACGTTCACGCAAAGAAGCGGACCGAGATTTGCAGCCAAAATGTGCCGTGAACCATCGCAATGAGCCCCGTTTTATCCTTCGCCGAACAAACAAACGAAGCGACGATGGTGACGGCGAACAAAAACGGATACAAAAAAAAACAAACACCACTTCCAATCCACATTGAAATGAAAACAACCAACGTTGGTGGAAAAGTTTTGTTTTGCGATGACCGGGGGAAAAAAATTGAGCGTGGAGCGGGTTGGTTTTTTTTGTGCCTTTTTTCTGCCAGCTACAAAACCCCGAACGACGTCCGGTTGTGTGATTTCGGGCAGAGAGGAAACGGGAGCAAATATTACAACTCTGCGCCTTTAATCAACTGCATTCGGTGTTATTTCCAGCTGCTGCTTCGGCCAAACCGCCACCGAACGCATTTCGAACGCACCGGACCAGAATGGATTCGACTGAGGGGATGATTTGCCCCCAACCGGAGTGCGTTCGTCGAGCGACACAAACACAAACACAAGCATCCAGCTTCCTGGCGTGGGGAGGACCCAAAAACAAACACAATATTGCACTAAACGGCCCGGGAATCGGATTTGCGCGGTGTAGTTTGTTTTCGTTTCTGCGTGAACGCCTCAATAAAGCTTACAGGTGGATGTGGTACACACGCACAGCTGGATGGTCTAATCTGCAACAATAATGCCCGGGCCGCTTCCGCAAACAGGACCACCACACGTTCGAGCAACATGTGGTGACTTTATTAATGCACGCGAACGAACGAATACGTCGCGGCAGCCGGAAAGGTAAGAAAGATGGTGAGTTTTTTTAACGCAAAAATAGAAAATAAACCACCGTTTGACTCACCAAGGATGAAGTACAATTATTTTAAAGGCCTTTTTTCTCCCCCCTTGGAGTTGGAATCTCGCTTCGGCAATAACTTCTGCAGCAGCAGCTTGGCTTGTTTAACTTGAGCGAACAAACTTTTTCCCCCCCCCCACGGTGGGGGCGAATCCTCCCGAGAGGGAGGATCGTTCTGCGTAACAACGAACCAGAAGGACGCCGGCTTCGAAGATAAACACACATTCCGCGGATACTCCTCGGGGAGGCCGTCCGGTGGGATCGCTCAAAGTGCCTGTATTTGAAGACTCACCGACACGTAACGTCACCGGTGGGCGGGTCGGGAGACGCCTAACAAACACCTACCGACGGGAGGCGAGGTGGCGATGAGAGTAAACTTTCCGATGTTTGTTTCCGAAGTAAAAAAAAAAAAAAACACTTCTAGCAAGCGGAGCTCCTCGGAAGGATTCTCTTGGGAGGGGCGGATGGGCCTAGGATGGGTGCACGGAAGCACCTTTGGACACTATTTGTTTGCGCAGCTCTCAGTCAGGTCTGGGGGAGCAGAAAAGGGTGACACACACCACCCCAAGTGGCGTGAACCGTGATGAAAGTGTTGCAGGGGACCACCAACCTTCGTTAGAAAGTATCATTAGAGCAAGAAAAAAAGGATATGTGCCAACAAAAAAGAGATAAAATTGAACGCCATAGAAAAAGTGTTTAATATCGCTTTTTGTGATTTTGTTGTATAAAGCTATTTTTAAATTTTTAGCAATTTTTTTTAATGAACCTTCAATCTAGAGAGCGAGTGAGAGAGGAAAACAAAGGCGACTGCAAAATTGGATCCAATTTGGAGGTTCATCTTTTTTTTTCTTCTTCTTCTTCTTCGGTACGATTTTGTAGGAAATTCCCCATCCGCCGACACAGCCGACACGCATTGTGTGTCGAATTAGCAACGCTAGAGGCTGGCCTTGTGGCTCGGAATTACTACAACCTCGGCAAAGCCTCCCCGTCTCTCCTGCTCTTTCTGTTTCCTCCCCCTCCCCAAGCACCCGCATTGTGCATGTTCGATTGTGTCATCGAGCAGAAATGCGTCCAAAAATCAAATTTTCACGCACGTTACACAAATTCACCGCCCCCCCATCCCTTGCCCTCTTCTCTTCCCCAGCCGAAGATGAACAAAACGGAATCGGAGTGCACCGGATCCCCCTCTCCCCCACCCGCACCCGCATTGTGCATGTTCGATTGTGTCATCGAACAGAAATGCGTCCAAAAATCAAATTTTCACGCACTTTACACAAATCCACCGCCCCCCATCCCTTGCCCTTCTTCTCTCCCCCAGCCGAAGACGAACAAAACGGAATCGGAGTGCACCGGATCCCCCTCTCCCCCCCCCCAACCACAAAAACGCAAATGTGTGTTCGCCGCGCCACTCACTGTGGAAATGTCAAACAGTAAATTGCCTCCGCACCGCGCACCCCACATCCACACCCCCGGCTCCAGCCATTGTGGTCGGTGTCGGTGTTGTTGTTGCTCGGTGATTGTGAAATGAAACAACACGCCAACCGTGTGGCGCGCGAACGGCGCAAACATTGACATGATGTCTGTCTTTTTAATTGATACGCCACACGGCACGGCCAGCGGGGCGGAGGGACGTTTGAAACACCGGGAGGCACCACCCTCTCCCCCACCCCCCTCGAAGGGCATTCGGTGATGCTGCGATTACCCGACCCGGGCACGATCGATCAAACAACGCGCGGATTTTGAGTGTCTGTCGCACTGGGTGGTTGTGTGAGTGACCGACTTTGATCGTTTGTGAGCACCAGGGAACAAAGAACTGGGGAGATATACGGAAGTCAGATGTTTTAGGGATCTAGAAATCGTTTTCAGAACGAGCACAGTGTAAGAAGCATTAAATGCAATAATTTAACACCTTAGACGGAGATATTTGTATGCAAGGAGTTCATAATAAAATTTTAAATAATATTGAAAAAAAAAAAAGATTATCTTTCAAACAAAGTGTGCAGTCAGAGGAGCTCTTCATTTTGAACAAAAAAAAAACGCAATAAAGCATCCTTTGTTAGCGATCGTGTCGGCTGACGATGGGCAGCTCAGCTGTCAGAAGCACTTTACGTCTCGGTTGCAAGCGAACAGGAATGAATATTTATTTCCATCGCAGGATAATTACAAACTCCCCCGTGCGCAGTATGGACGTAGTAAACAACGAACTACCCATGTCTGCACGTTTCTGTAGTCTGGTGTAGTAGTAGTTGAATAAAAATAATACCAACACGACCCTGTTCATCTTCAACGCTCAAGGGGCTTCCGACGTTGGGTTCTCGTGTTTCTCTCGAGCGGAGCCTTCCGAAAACCCCTTCCAACAGGCAACGATACACGCGCGCACGAAGCGGAAAACCGACGGTGTCATCGTGACGCAGAGCGCCGCAGCTGAAGTGGCGGTGGCGCACGCCACTCTCAAGAAACGGCCGACGGCCGCGAGACTGCAAAAAAGATCAACGTTCAAAACCCGCGCGCCCATCATGCCGATGATCTCGACCGGAGCAGCCACCGCGCACATGGCACATAAACCACTCACATCCACACCGAACCGAAACCCATTGGCATACGAAATTGATCACACGGTTCTCGAGTGGGGGCCAATCGCGATCTCGACCGAACAGAAACATACGTTCAGTACGGCGGCGGCGGCGGCGGCGGCGTCGACGACCACCACCACCATCCGGTGAAGCAATATCGAAGCACATTTTATTTTTCAATCGATCAAACTCGCCACGGAACGCACGGTGTGGAGCTCTTTTTCGTTGCGCGTTCAATTTACGAATGGTTTTTTTCTTCGCCCGCTTGCTCGCTTGCTTGCCACGATTTGCGATTGCCAACGACGTGCCGGGTTCATAGAATCACCATTAATAATTGGCCTCTCTCGAGAGAGAGGAATGATTGGCACGGTGGGGAGAGGGGGGGGGAAACACATGCAGGAAGATAAACGGCGTGGCGGCGGGTTTGGTTTCGTCACACTTTGAAGTCTTCGCGAACCGTAGCCGGTTCGGTTAATTTTTATTCCGCTTCCCTTCTTTAGTGACTGTTGAATTGAAGAACATTAATCTTTTTTTTTGTAATATAAAATAAAAATAATTTGGAATTATTTTCACAAATTTTACAGCTTCCGATAAATAATAAAAAATTCAATTAAACAAAAAAAACATTTTCGTCATGAAATAAATCGTTGAAAATTCCCCAAGATCACGATCACCATTCCCGATCCCACCACTATACGCGGTGGGCAATCACGAACGGAACACATCACCACCCACCCGCCGGTTCGGTGGCGGGAAAATCCCGGCTCGGAAACGGGTGGCACCAGAGATAATCGCAGATTTTCACGTTTCAGGTACGCGCAGCTACAACGGCGCGACGTGACAGGCATGTTTCGTTCGATGTTCCAGTGAGTGTGTGTGTGTGTGTGTGTTTTTCCCCCCACTTTGCTAAGCCAACGACCGGACAGACGAACGCTATTTTATGTAATTACGACGCGAAACGATAATGGACACATCGGCAGGAAGGGAACGCCACAACCGCCGCACGCACATTCTCTGTAATACTTTTCTTGCATTTTGTGCGCAAAGGGCTTTGCTTCGAACGGGAGACGCTACCCCGCGCCCAGTGGAATGTCGCCCTCGAGCCGGATGATATCGGCGCGGGTAATATGATCATCGATGGGTAATCCTGCGCATCGAGCACCAAAGGGAGGGCACGTTTGTTTGATGGAATTGCTTCGGGTTTATCATCGATGCGGTTTTTTTTTGTTCACGAGAAATGTGCTTAGTCTTTGTCTGCTTAGACAAATATCTCTATTTTTGATTTATTTTCATTTTTGAAATAATAATGAAATATAAATTTAATTGTTTATCATTTGGCGACCATGACAAACTAATGTGGGAAATTATTCCTAGCTTTATTAATGCAATCAAATAAATATAATTGAACAGTTTCGACCCAGCTGGTAGGGACAGTTTCTTCTCGCTTATTTAACCCATAAATGGAGTAAAATTGAAATGTTATCTGTGGTCTTGAACTATTTTAATTTTTAGTTCGTATTGTATTTTATAATTAATTTTAAATAATAATTATTTAAAAAAATCGTCTTTTTTTACTATGAGTTTTTGTTCAAATTGTTCATTACGTTTATGTCCAGCTATTTTTGTTATTTCATCCAGATTCGATTAACGATGAGATGAGATTTGCCAGTTTAGTCGGTAGGTTAGGTAGGCATCACTCTGTTTTATCACCTTTCCATGGACACACGTCACCTAAAAACGACGACATGGTTTCAACCATCCCGCTTTGAACCGACATGAACCGACCGATATGTGTTAATGTGTAAAGTTGCTAAATTCGATCAGTCTTTGCTAATGAGCAGACGTGCTGAAGGTTCACAGAACAACATGCGCGGACCAGGTGAGGAGAGAAAGAGATCGATTGCCAGAGGGGCGAAGGGCTGGAGCGTACCATGTACCCAAACCACAATCAGATCCATCGGTGATAAAATAAAAAAAAAAGAACACAGCAAACATTAATCTTCGTGATCGGTGTAAAGCCTGCGAACGAACGAACGCTCCCCTTATCGATCGATATTCCTTTGTTACATCCTTTAATACTTAAGCTCTGACCTCTTCAACGGGGGAGAAAAAACCCCCTCACGCCACCGCCACGATAGTTCTCACTAGGGGTTTGCAGAATATTTACATTTTATGCAAATTTCTCACCACTCTCTGCCCGAAACGAACCGTTCCCACCGCCGGATGGCTTCATTTTCCGATGCCAAAATTTGCCTTCATTTTAGGTTACATTTTACCGTCGCGCAGGGAAGGCGAAGGGGTTTCCACAGCCGCTACCCGGTTCCTTCTACTCCCCACGACGGAAGAAAAGTGTACGAGAGCTTTGTGTGTCCCCAAGCCGATGATTGCACCAGACAGACGCGGGTGGGTGGTAGCTTTTCTTTTGCTCCTGACAATCGTAATAGGACGGCGGGAAGGTATGGGAAACGGCAAATTATACTATTCATACCCAGCCAAACACACACACACAGCGAATCATTTCTCCATTTGTTCGGTTGGTTCGAGCGTTCAAAGACAGTGGCAGGAAAAGGGGCCAACTCATGATGGAACCCTTTCCTGTGCCCTTTCGGTTTGCCGGCCGCGGGAGTTCTCCTTCGCCCGCCTCGCTAGCCGATCCGAGCGCTTCCACAGAAACGGAAAGTTTCATTTTCTACACCCAATAATCCAACCCCTGGGCCTGGCTTCCCTCCACCCGGTTCGGTTGCGAATCGCGCGGGTGCTGATGTTGCATAAAACGGACTCCAATATATTCCAAAGTGTAAAATCCTTCCCTCTCCTTCCCCTTCTTTCACTGCGGCGCTGTTTCGGTCGCGCGTTGGAAGCTTTTTATTGTGAAGAATTGAGGAAGGGAGAGAGAGAGAGAAAAAGAGAGCGAGTGCAGGGCGAACCGAAGGGTCGTAGACAGGCACCGTTCGATTTTCGTTCGCTATTCGCTGCTCGTCCACCGAACGCCACACCGCACGTAAGACCAATTTGTTTATGACGTCGAGACGCCGAGACACTTTTCCTACCAAACGGTGTTTACCGTGGAACGTTGCGCTTGTGTTTTGGTGCGCTGGGATGCACTTTTTGTGCACTTCGATGTGCGAGAATGTAAAAAACGACCAGCAAGAAGGGGGAAAAAAACAACAGACACACCGGGATAAATCAACCAACATAATCACGGACGACCACTCCTTTTG
>JXWZ01005530.1:0-22692 GCA_000956215.1 Anopheles farauti No. 4 | reverse complement strand
GAGTATGAGTTCGTGCTGAATAATGCAATTAAGGAAAATCATGTTACATGCTCAACTATTTGCAGTTTGCGATTGCAATGCTAATGTGATGCGAAGGTTTATATGTGTCTACTGGGTTAGTTAATCGGAAGGGAAATAAAGAATATTTACTTGAATACACAAACGCAATGAATTATTGTTTGTTAACACTGGTTTGTCTCAAGTACTCATGGGTTTACAAATAAATGTATCCAAACTGTCCTAATTTTTAAAATGCTATCAAACTGCAACAATTTCCATACTGTACTGCAGATAGTTTTGTGAGTGCGAAACATAATTGTAGCCACAATTTTAAGGCAATGTTTGAGCTGTTCCATGTTTAAAGCAATTTCACGCACAACGTTAAAGTAAGGTACAATGTTGCAACCACACAGCTCCCTAGAGCCACGTAAAAAGCGTGATCCAGCTCACACACAAAAAAACTCTCTCTCTCTCTCTCACACACACACCTCTATTGCCATCTCGAAACGAAGGACCTTTCCAGTCGCTTCGCGGTGTAATCAAATCTGCCTGGATTAAAATGAAAAATTGATTACATGCAAACGCACGACCACGACCACGGAAAGCGGCGGACAGCAGGAAAGGTGCGCACTTCACGGTCACAACCCCAAAAAAAAGCGGTGGGCGGCCATCCCGGGCAGCAATAATAATTCATCACACGGGGCGAACCTCCACGGCTACCGGTTCTTTCCGTGGCCGTGGTCACCTTGCGCAGACCCTTCGGAGACGCACGGTTCGCAAATCAAATCACCTTCATAAACAATTTAATATTAATGTCACAATTATGCTGCGGTCAGCAAACCTCACGTGGGGTATGCCGACGGTCGGAAAAAGCTTCGTTCCGCTACCTGGACTCAACGTTGGCGTTTGTTGCGGGCGTGGTACAATACACGCCACCAATACGAGCGCAAAGTTCCATTTTGAATCACGTGCGTACGCTTCGGTCGATGGGTTTTGCGTCTGTACGCGCGTGTGTGTGTGTGTGTGTGTGTGAGTGCAATTTTTCAGTACGCAATTTTTCACCCTTGCCCAACGAGCTTTTCTGCGTAACTTCCGCATCCATTACCGGTGGCTGGGCGAGTTGTAGTTGCAACTCGCCTGGGGTCGAGTCCTGTGCGTCACGGAGAGAATGAAAGCTAGCAGTTGCGTGTGACGGCTGCGTACGCACTATCGTTCGTGCGTAGGTGGGTGGGTGGTTGCTAAGACACCCACACATAGAGGGCACGCACACCAGCACACACAAAATGCGGATGCATTTTGCACTGCAGCGTCATCGACGGCAGCAGGGCGGTCAGCAGCATGCGAAGGGAAGGAAGGGACGGGGTCGTCAGTGGTCGTCCCGAACACGAAATACATAGGCTGGATAGGCCTCCCGCTGCACATAGGCTTGGCCCGTATGCAAATCGAAGATGAGCGAGACAGCAGCTTCGGGGAAAGCGGGAAAGCTCGCATCCGCATGCAATGTACTGCAGCCCGGTAACGCTATCGAACTGACCTACATGCGTGGGAATTGCACAAATTAAGCTCGGTTGGTGTGCAACGTCCGCACGCCCTCATCCGCACCTCCAGTGCGTTCCAGTGTATTGGTATTTTTTCTCCCCACCCACGATTTGGGCAGCACATTCTCTCAGTTCTTTTCATTCGAACGGCAGGCACAACGGCTTCCCGTCGGATAAAAATCGCCCTCCAATCGTCCCTTTTGATAAATGCATCATCATGTGTATGTGTTTCTCTCTCTGTGTGTGTGTGTGTGTGTGCGTGTGTGTGGAAAAGAAAGCTCAAACCCCGGGGACCCAAGCGGAAAGGTTACACACACGCACATCAGTATGCTGCACCCGGTCTGCGTGGGTATGCACTTGGTGCATCCATTCCCCAGCCTATCGTAAGCAAACAAAAACTGTGCCATGCGTCCCATTTGACGTTCAACCCACGGCCGGAACCTTCCATGCGTTCGTTTGTGTGGTGCGTGTGCGGTCATTGCAGCGCAAAATGTGCGTACTGTTTGTATGTGTGCGAACTTTTGAGCGAACCACCAAGGCCACCCGTTGGTTTCAGGATGGAAATGGCGATCACGTACGCTGATGAATGGAGCTGCCGACGATGGCAGCGTCGAGCAGGGGCAAAAAATTGACCTCAACAAATACGGGCGCACGAATTCACCGGATCAACGAGCTACCACGCCCAAGCCACCTTACTCTCTCTTTCTCTCTCTCTCACACCCTCTCACACAGAGCGAGAACATCTGAAAATGAGGTCCCATTGGCACTGGTATCGGTTTGGGGTGGATCGCGTTTGACCTTTGTTGCTGTGCGACAACGCCGCCGAAAACGGCGTGAATCGAGTCCAACCCCCTTCCCCCCTCCCTCCCTCCGTCTGGAGTGTATGTTACGATAAATCGTAAATGTGCCATCCCATAACCGTTCCTTCGTTCGGGACGGTGCTTCGTCAAAGTGCAAACATCAAAGGGATGCTGCGGTTGCGCCAAACCCCAACCTGGTTGCCTATTGGAACTCGAGCTTTGGGAGTTATGAAAAACGACGATGACCTCCCCCCGATACGATCCTGGGCCCTTCGATGTCCCAGGGAACGATGATTACGCACGGTGCGTGTATGAACCCGTCGCTGCTCGTTAAAAGACACCACAGCCAAACGCACGAGTTCAAAAGCTCATCCAAAGCTACTCGGATGCCGCATTCGCTTAGCTGTATCGATGGATATCTTTGTGTGCGTGTGTGTGAGGGCCTCTCTGTCTAAAGTGCATCACAACTGCAACCTAGGCCTGTGTGTGGGTCAGTATGAAATTGCAAGCAGACTGGGACATTTATCCTTTTCGGAACGAAGGAACGAAGCCCGAAGAGGAGTAATTGGGCTGGCTAGCAGGTGTATGCAGAGCCTACGTTATCAGCAGTACAAACACAAACACCACAATCGTGTGCACACACACACGCACACACACACACACGCACACACTGTTATGACGCACGCATGAAAGGCTTCCACAGATAGTACGCATCGACCGTACGCAGTGTGGACGTGCGTGGCGCAGTTTTCCGCTTTCCACTCCGCACTGCTTTCGAGAACGGTGCCGTTAGCTTTTCACTGATCCTGCGGCGTGATTTGCGTATTTTCCCATCGACCCGGTTCCCAGATGCTGGATGCTCTTTTCGCCACCGGGAACCACCCGTCCCCTTCCCCTCTCCCCCATCCAACAAACACACACTCACACACACAATCACACCGTGCCGTGCGGTTGGTTTTGGGCCAGAAAATCATAAATTTGGGTGCTTTCCGGAAAGGGGCCACTGGTGAGCGCGACGCGGTAATAAATAGCGTGTACAAACGCAGCCCAACTACAACCACGGGCCAGTGTGAGCGTGTGTTCGGTTATGTGCATGCGTGCGGTTAAAGATCGTTTTCGTTTTCAAAATTGCAAAAGTACACAATTTTCTTTTCCACCGTTTTTTTTTCCACCCGTGTGCCAGCGCGTTGATGCCGCATTACAGCGTGAAGGTGGAGCGGTGAATACGGACCAACACGTAAATGCTCTCCGGCACATCCGGCTAGCTGGATCTTTTGCAACAAAATGCAAAACCACGCGAAACCCGTACGCACCCAATCGATAGTTTGCGCGAGAGACGCAAATTTATTTTCCCCCAAACGGTACAGGGTGGCCCGGAAAAGCGAATAGCCCTGCATTCGTTCATACTCCTTTCTTTTTTATACTCTCTCTCGCACTCTCCATCACGCTCACTCCGTGGAAAAAAGATATCCAACCAATCGGTTGTTTTTTTTTTTCATTTCTTCCTGTTTGTTGCTGTTATTTTTCATACTCGACCATTCCGCGCATTTGTTACGGTTCAATTTTATTATTTTACCCAGTTTATGGTCGCTTTTGACAAGGTGGGATTTGTTTTACTTCCATTTTTTTTTTTTTTTTGGTGTGTGTTAAGTTTCCCGGTCGCCCAACGCAGCGCATTGTGTATTCAAAGCATTGGAGCTTGCGGTAAAGTTATGGCGAGGGTATATCGGGAGACATACCCCAGGAGAACAGAGACGATTGACGGAACGTTGGAGCGCTTCATAAATACGTGGCGCAAAGAGCAGAATTATTTTTTTTTATGTTGAAAATTGCACTCACTGCTTGAAATGAAAATCAATAATATCAAGGGAAACAGGGAATGTTGGTGAATTTTATGTTGCTCGCACCTTGTAGTAGTAAATTAGAGTGTAAAAACGTTAGGGATGTGAACTTGTTTCTAATAAAGAAAAAAAAAACATTGTTGATCGCGATAAAATCACAATAGTTATGGACGGCTTGAATGTTTAGATTCCACACAAGCAAAGCTAATTTACTCTATTTACCTTGTACTGTGCAGCCTGAAACGTGTTCAGTATAATGCTATATTAATGCAAGGTTCATTAGAAGATCTTTACGTTTCTACCAGGTGTAATATTTATAAAATGTGCGTTGGTTTTCTATCTTTTGGTCTACGATTGCATATGATGTCGGTTTTTACATTATAATGCACATTATTGAAGTATTATGCATGAACGAATATTGACCACTCTTACTTATACGGCTCAATATTGCTAACCGTGTTCCGATGTATTTTGACATTCGACGATAATTAGTAGGTTGCTCGTTCATAGGATTTTTTTGCACTTTTATCTCAAATGAATATCTTAAGTATATGTTTATGATGCAGTCGGAGGTCGCTTTCAACAAAATATCTACGGAATTAGCAATTTAAAGCTTAATGCCATATTAAAAATGGAAAACCTCGAGCATTATTTGACAATAGTTTTCAATTGTTTCATTCCTAAAATAGCACTCCGCGCGTAAAAATTCTTTATTACTATAATAATACTATATAAAATAATAATATAATTTGTTTTCAAGTGTAGTCAAGTGTAGAGGATTAAAATTCAAAATTCAAAAGCATCAAAATCAATGTTCAATTTTATTGTGAATAAAATTGTGTTTCGAGTTTTTATCAAATCTTGCAATATTCAACTACAAATGTTTTAGTCATAGAATATAATAAACATGCTAATTGTATAATTTTACGTTTTTAAATTCAATACCTAAACATAGCTCATATGGTATACCAAATTTTACTATGCTTTGGTCACAAGTTTACAACAACACGGTCAAGTTAATTAAGCTCAAGAAACAAGTCCTAATATCACTTAAATCTAGCTATTACCAACTAATTTTTTTTATAAAAGTCCAATCGGCTTACACGTTGACAAACGTCCGTACAATTAGAAAGATGATAACTATACAATACGCACAAATGTGGTAAATTAAATTATACGGAAATGGCACCACCATACTCGCACAAATTGTTCTAATAAGTAACTTATATATATTTTGTATAACAAACGACAAAATTTCAGCGAACTCATAACTTTCGTATTAATAGCTTTGAGAGTAATAAAGCCCTGAATGTAGACCGTTAATAAAATGTTGCAGCATAATGCAAACAATTTACCAACCAGAAGCGTTCGTCGTCGGTGTGAAGAATTTCTCAAGAGGAATGAAGAAGCATTTTCAACGAATTATATTCTTTTTCTCTAGAACAACACGACATGTTGTATCGGCTCAACACGTTCTCACAGTCAACCGAAAGGCATGTCACGTGCTGTTCACCTCAAAGTATGTAACCGGAATCCTATGTCAGCGGGATCCTCGTGCTGACGGAGTCATACAGTAACCATACCTGACACCCACAGTGATTCGGCTCCGTCTTGGAGTGATGCTGCAAAGACGCTGTCCCGCTTTTGGAAGCGAAAACGGCGACCAACGTGCAACGACCAGTGATGAATTGCTGACGAAAGCGTTTTGTCGCTTCTACCCGTCGAAGTGAATTATGTGCCGAAGTGAAGCCACCCGCGTGGATCAACCAACTCCAGCGCGACCCCCGAACCACTTCAACATTCCGAAAGTCAACGAGTATGATATACGGCGTAGGCTGGATATTTTGCTATGAACAAAGCGCGGTGCGAAGGATTTGTTGTTTCTAGACGGTGGAAAGATTAATTCCCGAGCTAAATGCTTTGGGTAAACAGGCAGCAAACCGACACCAATGGGAAGGATTTCGAGGGAAACGGATCGCACGACGCACGGACCACAATATTTCTCATCCTTTCCCCTGCCCCAGTGGTTTCGCTCACGCTGGAAGCATATTCCAAACGACGAAAAACCAATGGCAATATGTTCGTTTTGCCACCAGCACGGAATGCAATAGAGAAGATACCGGATCGCACAATCCTTTCTTCCTTTCAGGACTGCCTCCACCGCCTCCGTGCCTCCAAGAACCCTCCACCGGTCATAAGTCTAGTCTCCGTAATGAGTTTTTAAGAAGTTTGGGTTTTGGTGGAAAACTTTCCGCACCGTAATTATGTTTGGCTATGACTCCACGCTACACGCTGCACGGAGCCGGGCGTTTGTTTGCCTTCCGCTTTTCTCGCTCAAGGTTTCAGCTCTAGAGAGCTCCGGAACAACCGCAAATGGTGTTGATGTGTCGAGCGAACGGCTCGTTTACACTCGCCACGGTTTCAAGCGCAGGGTTTTGCTATTTTCCATCCCACTGCTTCGCTTTCTCGCTTCTGCCAGCAGAGCGCCCTACAGCGCAACAGTGTGGCGCCGAAATACCGATGGGACCAAGGGTAAAAATATGGCTTCAAAACTGGTGGAAACGTTCCACGGCACTGCGTTCCGGTGTGCTGCTTAGGAAGCTTTTCCATCGTGTTTCCAGGGAGTTTGAAGCCGCACGAAGCGGTGGGCTTCGAGCTCGATTTTAATTTTCCAAATGGATCCTTAATGATTCATACCGCAGACGAATGTTGGCTGCTGCAATCGCACATCTCGACTGTTATCATGGCGCTTTGCTGCGGGATGATGCTTTGCGGGTTAAGCGGTCACGTAGTGCTTCCGATGGCATCCGTCAGTTCGATCAGGTTTACTTGGCCGCCTGCTTGGTAGGCTGGAAGAGAAGGAATGAGAAGTTGCAAAAGATACTTTATTTTATGAAAACCAAACTCTTCTTGCTGGAACTCACCTTTACAGGACCGTTCGCAGAGTGCGAAGCTGAAGCGCTTTTTCAGTCCGCAATTCTGAGCTGAGCACACAAAGCGGGCAAGTAATTACATCCAAAGAATGGTGCAGGATAAGATGCAGAGAAAATGCAGTCAAAGTAATTAACATAAGTGATAAATGTGTTGCAAAACTCGTATACGCATCAGCCACAAACCAGCCAGTTTATCCTTTGGGTGTGTGCTAAAGAGAATAAAAAGTGTTAAAATTATTTACAGGAGTAATTAACACCTAGTAGTTATTATTTTCATATTTGCTCATGTTTATCTCACTTCTACACTTTTGCGTTTTGTGTAACTCTCTTGCATAATTTATTTTCTTGTACATTATATTGCTTCTCAATGTTTTTTTTCAACCTATATAAACGTGTTCCATTGCGACACTCTCGTGTTAGAGACAAAATAAATTGTTTTTTTTTTCTCGTTTGGATGATAGGAACACTAAGCACAGTACAGTTTTATAGATTTGCGATAATTTCCTTCCGTATGTTAAAGCACCACAATTTTGATGTTTACCACAAACAGGAACTTTAAATTCTGCACGCTAATTTTCCAAGAATTTTTTAGAACAAATTAACAATACTAACGACGAAAAACGAGAACCAATTACAATACTTTAGGGAAAAAAAATCATCTAAACGAATTCATTCGTTGAGCATTTATTTTAATTTTTCATTTGTATATTTATTTTTTTTAATTATAAAAATGTATACGATTTCCAAGTAAAAAATTATAAAATGAAACATACGTTCATATTCTTGCAATAAAAGTTGCATATCAAATGTGTACATAGTTGTATTCTGTATGAATTTTACATGAAACATTATTTGTAGCATATGTTGACAAGCTCTTACATCTTCGCTATCTTTATTGATCTACGTCACGACCATATGAGATCAAGCTGAAAAAACTGATTCAACTAAGCGAAAAATCATGTCGAAGGAAACGAAAGCTAAAGGAACTGGAGAGAGAGAGAAACTCTGAATTGATCCTATAAAATAAGGGGGAAAAAAATCTCTCGTCTAAAGGGAAAGATTCATTTCACTCAAAATAAGGACACACTGTTTTTCGCTCTAACGCTTACAGTTTCAAAAGCCACCGGATTCCGGTTGTTGTAAACTTTTTTTTTTTCAACGTCCCATTTGTCCATCGTTCCACACCATGCCTGCTCAAGCCACTACGCTAAGCTACGGTGTACGATACGAGGGTGTTGTCCTTTTTTCGATTATATTAGCGAAATAGAGCTCCGACTAGCCGGGAAGCGGGAAACGTGAGACGAAACCGGTGAATGAAAATCCTTCGCCACCGAGAATGACATTATTTTGCTCCGGACGTGATAGGCTGCTAGAGGGAATGAAAACGAGGACGCACTCTCGGTACAGATAAAGGATACCGGTGGGAGTTTCACCAGGTACCCGAACGAACGTGCCCATCCATCCGTTAGCAAAAAAATAGGGAGGATTCTACATGAACCGTAAAATATTAATGAGCAACTTTATCCGCCGGAGGGTGGCACAAAATCCTCAGAATTGAGCCTTCCGCCTAACCGGTTGTTGAAGCGCGGAACGCGAGGATCTATCGAAAAGTCATTCGACTCTAATGAGAGTGGTGTGTTTCTCGCACAATGAAAAAGGGCGCAAAAAATGTTCTCTAGTTCTTTCCGACCCAGAAAGCACGGGTGAAATGCGTAACCAAACATGGCACGTAGCATTTTTTAAAAAACCCTGTAGAGATGTTTAGTGGCCAGATTTGAAATCAGTTAAAGTGTTTGTGCTTTAATTTTCCTCCATGAAGCGGAACAAGTGTTTATACCCAGGACTGAGCAGATGTGTCCTCTTTCCTATCACCGGGGATCGAAAAGGAAAGTGAAATGATTCAAAAATGTTGTTGGAATAAAACATTCCAATTTGACATTCGATAAATTTGAAGACGATTGCATAAAATATTGAATATTTAGTGGGAGAATGCGACAAAGTCTGACAGACAGTTGAACCAGAAAACCCATAATATATGGCTTCAATACCAAAATATATAGTATTTTTGCTTCAAATCATATAAATTGATCTGTTCATGATAATTCATAATCGGTTCGATCGAACTACTACCACAAAATCATTTGAAAAATTCCGTTTCCCAAAAACTCAATCACATTTAGTTCAATTAAAAGCTGCCTGGTGTGTTCATTAGGTGTAACATTTAAATCGAGAAATAATTTTCTGAACATCATACATTCGGTTTAGAAAAACAACCCTTTTTCTACCAGTGTACACGTGGAATATAAAAAAAAATCATTAAGCTTCGTGGATTCTGCATCTGTTTCTATTAGTTTTTTTTTTTCTATTGAACTTCGCCAGCTAGGGTACGCGAAAATGAAAGAGAAAATATTAATTAAAAAAGTTTTACTCATTCACGTGCCATTCCACGGTTTATGTTTGCCGATGGCAAAAGTGCGAGCTTGGTCTATGGCTGAGGGATCTAAAATTGTGTTTTCAGTTTACTCTTTGCGATTTTGTTCGAGAGTAATAATAGTGAGCGAGAACATCGCGCTTTGCTCTAAGTTCATGAACGAGCTTGGGGATCTAGCCTTTACTAGGAAAAAGCAAATATGTTACTTTATATGGAGCATCCATCTTATTGTACAAGAAACGGAGCGGATTTCCAGGAAAAAACTTTCATATTAAATATTCGAACAACATTTTATCTGTTTGAATATTATTCCGCAAAGTTTTATATAATAGTGCTATAATAGATAATATTTACAAATATGCGTGCAATTTGTGACTAAACATTTAGCTAAAATTGTACGTTACCTTATAAACTCGGCATTATAATATTCATTATCATTTTAATTATTTCATTATATCAAAAATTGAATAAATGTTTCATTGCATGATTTATAGCTTGTGATAAAATTTGATTACAAAATATCATCTAAGAAAATTCAAATCAAACTGCCACAGTCGGCAAAAGCGTAATGTAAATTCTTTGCTATCCACAACACTGAAACAAACGGAACCCATTTCTACAAACCACAGAAGGAACTTAATCACATTACAATTACTCACAATCAAAGATCCTTATTTCTTTCCGCAAAGCCCATCATCTACGGTCCCACAAGCGACGTGTGGCTGCGGTTCACACAAGACCGCACGCGAAACTTTCCCATTTCAATTTCAATTTTCAACTCCATTCGTAAGTGGCTTATTGGCGACCGAAACCATCCCTTCCATTCGGTGCCAGAACAGCGGCTGAGAATTTCGTAACAACCGTACGGAAGAGCATGAACAACTGTACCACGGGTTCGCTTTTCCTGAAACTTCTTTATTCTTCGATTTATCCTATTTGCCACACTTGAATATGATTGCAGTTGGCATGTTGCAGCATCGTTGCAGCAAAGCTGGAGACTTTCCCGCGAACGAATTGCAAGTATCTGGTCCGTTTCTTCTTCACAACAGTTCACTCGCATGGAATCGTGGCGTAAAGAGAATGGCAAGGAATCAGAATATTTTCTGTAACGAGCTATCGCTTGTAAACTTTCGCCGGAAGATTGCTCGCTTGCAAGTCTTGGGCCTTAGAAGTCGATAAAATTTTCGCTGGCCCCTTCTCGCTCCTCGAAACATCCCGTTTAGATTATTTTTGCTGGAGAATCATTTAAAAATTGATATGATTTATATTTTAGCTGCTTAAATTAACTTTCAGTTTTTGTTAACACAACTTACAACAGCTTACATCAAATTTGTTTTTTATTTTTATTTTTGACCAATATACAATTATTAGAAAAGAAATAATGGTTCACAATGATAAGGCGATAAACATTACATTGTTTCGGACGCAAATTAACCACCACCAGAACAAAACGATATTATTTAATACTGTTATTTAATACTTAAA
The DNA here is from genome assembly GCA_000956215.1 of Anopheles farauti No. 4. Lineage (NCBI taxonomy): Eukaryota > Metazoa > Arthropoda > Insecta > Diptera > Culicidae > Anopheles > Anopheles farauti No. 4. Next base: position 11,664 of record JXWZ01005530.1, on the reverse strand, counting down.
AAATGAAGGGCTTATCCTTTTAATGGTTAGAAAACAACTTTACGGATATTTTACGGATTATAACAAACAAACCTAAACGATGTAGATAATCATTCATGACTTAAAAAACATAGTCGAAATATTAAAATAAAAAACACGAATAACGTAATAAATACAAGTTGTCATAATATTCAAAGCTGCTGCTCTGTTTTTTGCTTATTTGACAATTCTGCATTTGTGTTATCAGTAGAAAGTGTTATGAAAACGAAAGAATAATTTGGAATAAATAATTTAAAAATTAAAAGATTCTTGTGAGAATTTTCTAATTTCCGTACTTCTTGACAAAAGCCATCACAAGATTTAAGCAAACGTTACGTATTATTCTTTTTATATTTTAAAACAATTATGATTCTTCGAATCTTTGGTTGTTTCGTGCAACAATAAATGCGCCGAGCCAATGCCATTATTCAAATGAAATAAAAAAAACACAGGGTAGGACCAGCAACCAAATGTAAGCATGCGTCCAATTTATAACGAAATGCAAACAAACTGTTTGCAAATATTTTCCTCTAATTATTTATTTACCTTCACTTGGTGCGCGCAACTGTGTCACCGGAAACGATCGATCTTTACGGGTAAACCGACTTGGGGTGAGCGCAAGCGACTGAAGTACTGAAGTACTCGTTCGCAGGTATACGAAATGCGAACGAACAGTCCATTGCAAATTAACTACCCCTTGGAAGCCAAATCGATTGTATTGATGTTAAGAATAAAAGTAAATATGTTACCCGCATGCGTATCGCATTCGTGCAAAAAACAATGCTCCACAATCGTGTTCTTTTTTTAACTTTTTTCCCATTTTCATAAAAACAATGCAGAACGGAAACTGATCCTATACGGCAAACTCTCGATGAAAAACGTACTTGCAATTCTGCGAAAACTTCTTTGCATATTGGGTACGGCAGGCAATCATAGAATATCTTTGCAAAAATAGGCCGTTTATGATGCTCCAATTTCCAATCCTAGGAGGCTCCGATCGAAACGTTTGCAAAATATGAGAGAAATTGTGTTTTCCTGTTCACATCCCAAACCCCCGTTTTTCCACATCTGCGGAAGCGATATCGGACGGAAGAAACTAGACCAATTGAGCCAACTGAATAAACCCGTCGGGCAGACCCGGCTGGCAAAGGTGGAAACTGAGGTAATTTTTATTATTAGAACCAGTAGAACATGAGCCGATGATGCGAGCAAAGTGGAACGATTTTCCGGTAAATGGAAGGAGAGTCGGCGTTTGCTCTGGGTGAACCATCGAATCCATCTGCAAACCAGTGCCGTTCATTCATATTCCGAAACGATATATTCCTCTGTCCTATCGCCATCATCATCATCATCACCATCATCATAATCATTGGGAAGTCCCATTTTTGCCATCCCAACTCCTTCAGTAGAGTGAAAGTGTGGGAAGGTTGCAGACAAAACCGAACCGAGCAACGATGGTCACCCATTACGAAGGCCAGTTTGCTCTATTGACCAGCTGGCTCTAAGCACAGGCTTGTCTGCTTCCTCCCAGCCTGCGAACCACCCTCTGCGCCGTGTCATGTTGCAAAATTTTCCAACCATCGCGAACATCGCCGACATTAACGTTTATGTTTCTTGCACAGCATTTTGAAACGGACAAAAGGGGTCATCTCGAAAAGCTCGAACCAGCCGCTCTGTGCTAGCATATGGCACTCGGGCGACATGCAACGAAACGTACCGACCAGTGGGAACGATTACGGAGGAATAGCAACTATAAGAAACTGAAAAAACACCTTGTACAAGAATTCCGATGAAATGGAAACTCAATGATAAAAAAGCATCTGCTCCCAACGAGTCGATTCCGATATTTGAGCTGGATTGATGTGAATATGTGTACTGGAACTCTTGAAGACCGAGTAGACCTTATAACTTTAATTAAAAATCAATATCAATAATATGACGACATGCATAGAGTATAAGACAAACCTAGTTCTTGCAAGATATTATTTCGAACAAAGTGTGTAGTTAAAATACCCGACTTTAAAAAAAGGGAAATAAATTAGTGGAGAATAATACAACTTGGTATGTTGATTTAAATAAATAAAAACGTTTAAATTCTCTAATTATGAATGGATTTTTCTGCACTCGGATATGGGAGGAAATATTTTAATACACATTTTAAAAAAGAATTGCAATATATTGCTACCATCAACCGACAACACGCTTTAAGTTTATTCCTCAGGAACTTGTAAAAAATATTTACCAAACACTTGTGTTCAATGTGTTATAATGGAATTAACGAGCGATTAATATTCAACAATTACTATTGTTTCGTTGAAAGATCTGCTATCTCACATCGCACATATGTGTTTCGAATTGCTTAAGAATTGTCACACTAGGACGCGCCCAGAAGCTGGCATTAGTGTACATAAAATATCCGTTTCCGATTCCAGTGTGGTAATGGCAACGGTGGCATCATCTAGCCCCATTAAGACGCGAATACGTTGAGCTCGGTCGTTTCTCAGGGGGCCCGTCATGTCCCGCGCTATCAAAAGTAGACAAACAAGACTTAATTATCGTCTCCGGCAGTGAAACTTCAGCTGGCAGTGATTGTTGACTTTTAATTAGTTTTACCGATTAGATTTATTTACACGAAACCGAAAATACGACTCTCTGTGGTGCAGATTGTTGTCATCATTCAACAACAGTTTTGGGGCGGAAGAGGCTTCGGATTATTTCAATCGGGTGCTATAATATAAACATCTCGATCGGAGTGTGGCCGGGTGAGCCGGTGTCCAAAGTATTTTATTCATAATGCGTACCTGGAAGGGAAGAAAATTTTGATATTCAATCCCAGACTCCCCGCGGCAATGCGCTTCCACTAATGATGTTTTGTCTTTGCCAATCTCACACTGACTTTGCGTCTTTTATTCGTTTCACTGTGCTTTCAGAACTGACAGCGGCATTCGATTCACATCTCCGGGGACCGTCGTTCGTGATGGAGCCACCATCGCGGCTCGAGTTCTCCAACTCTTCCGGCGGCTGGCTGGACTGCTCCGCCTCCGGAAGTCCACAGCCCTCGATCGACTGGCTGTCGGTGGACGGCACGTCCGTCGGCGATGTTGGCGGTGTGCGGCGGGTCCTGCGGAACGGAACGCTGGTGCTGCTCCCGTTCCCTGCTGCCGCCTACCGGCAGGACATCCATAGTACAATCTATCGATGCGTAGCGTCGAACACCGTCGGACGGGTCATTTCCCGGGATGTACAGGTCCGGGCAGGTAGGTTCACCCGACAGCTTTCACCATTTCACCGAGACCGGGGTTCAATTTCCGTCGAGCGAACAAAAACCAAACGCACGCAAAGCAATGGCAAAAAAAAAGGGAGGAGGCATTGAATTATACACACTCACACAAACACACACGAATACCGGGACAATGGAACCGGGAAGCCAAGAACGGGAAAGGGAGCCCGCGGGCAACCGAAGACGGGTAAGTTTTCCGGTTCCGCTCGAACACGCTCTCAATCACATTATAAACGAGAAAATCTCGTGCTACGTGATTGGAATTAATTCCGGAATTTTTACTCTCTTAATCTTCGAATCTTTTCCCCGACACGCTTGCCGCCCCGCGTTTGAACCGTCGTTCGATGGCAGCGTAAAACGGTGGCGAAGGTTGGGGACACATTCCGTGCGTTGCAATGTGCCGTTGTTTGTGTTGTTTCACTGCAGTTTCCGCCTCTCCTCCATACCGCACGGCATTTTGCGGTGGTAGGTGCGACTGGTGGTTCGTTTGACGGGCATGCCATGCCGTGAGGAGCGTGAGAAGTTTTGCCATCCCTGGTTTGAACCACGTCAAGTTCGCGATAACTCACGACCCACCGTACGGTGTGAAGGATGGCGTGACTTGACACGAACGTGATTCGAGCAATACTCCGAGCATTCTACCTTATTTGTTGTCCTCATTTCTACTGCGCGAGAACATCATCGACGGTTTGGCAGGGATACGACCCATCTTCTCAACCATACCTGAATGGACAATGAGAGGGATGGAAAAAGTTAAAAAAGACGTTTGATACGAATGCGCATTCAAAAGGGTGATCCTTTTATGACCATTTTTTAAATGGTGTTGAACGGGTCAACCGAAAACGCGTCAATATTTCAGAAATGGACATTGAGCAATATTGATTATAAAGGCTCATGAAATTGTTCATAAACGTAAGTAATGCACTACAAATTACACTACACTTCTTGTTCGGATAACAACTTTCCACACCAAAATGTATTTATCGCGAAGTTTATACGAAAATTCATGACAAGATTTTTCTACTTGGTTATTTTTTAAGAAAGCTTGGAAAAAATTTTAAACGAAGTATCAAGGGATGTCATAAGGTGTAAGTCACTCATTAGCGATTTTTCGATAAGAAAATTGTCTTATAAAATCTAAATATATTTTCATATAAATGTCGATTTGCTCCCAAACTCAAGCAAACAATTATTTTGTTTATTGTTTAATTTTTTTTTTATTTATATGAGATCCTAGTTGCTAGTATTAACTGTGACATTTCATAGAGTTTAAATAAACTTCCAATTTCCGGTTAATTCCAGTTTTCCAATTTACAACTGAAGTAATACGAGCAATATGTTCATGCCGTAATGAATAAAAAAAACAACAAAACTAGTATTTGACCAGATAAAAATAGAAGAAAAAGTACGTAAGCCACACATGTCCACTTCAGCAAACGAAACTATCAGTACATTCAAAACCTGAAAAACCGAGCATATCAAGTAACTGCAGTAGCACCCATTGGTATTTGAAATGACTTTTGAAAGCTTTTTAATAATTTTCGAGTTTTTTCCCTCAAAAATACCAAAATAAAGCAAAAAACTTCTCCTTCTCGTAACCCCCTGAAATTCCAGCGTAAGTAAATTAGGCAGTTTTGAGCTTCAAAACTCCGCTTCCGGGCATAATCCAAGCGAAACCTCCACCAACGGCAAACCATTTGCAGCGAAATTATTGCTCGCAACAGCACTACATACGAAGGCGTACGTTTTCGCGTTCGAGCACCGGTTTTATTGATGCTTTGCCAAGTGATTCGCCAGCCCTCGCGTATAACGTTTTTCGGTATGTCATTCGGATTCTACCATAAAGCTGCTCACCGTTACCCGCGAGCGTCCAAACCCCGTTGGAAACAGCGCAAATCCCTGCATCCACCATATCGTAACCGTCTCGCTTGCCTAGCAAGAATTTTGCATAATTGGATAATGAATCGGGACGGAGTAAATTGATGAAATGGTTGGCTGCTGAACGGATTAAGCGCTAAAAAATGTCTAGCACGGGAGGAAAATAACGTCGAAAGGGGAACGTTTGCAGCCACCTTACGTCTCAGCCCACCTCGGCAACGGCGCTGCTCGTTGTTCTTTTCGTCGGCACTCACTAGCACTAGCACAGGGCTGGGCACGGGCACTATAAAGGCGTAGGTTCAGTTCCCAAACCCCGGACGGACCCAACTGGTGAATGAACCAACTGAACGTAATTGAATTTCTAAAGCGTCTACTGCACGGATTGTTGATGCAGTCGTCGGAAAAAAGCTCCAACGATGGATCATGGAGTTACACGACTGTGGTGTGCTTTTTTGGGGATAAAGGCCAAATAAAAAAAAAATAGGCACACAAAAACTCTGAAATTCAGTGAAAACCAAACTGCATTAAAACCGGCGTTACCCAGCTTCAATCAAATGCTGGTAGTTGCTGCTAAGAACTTTCTCGTGTTGATAGTTAAAAAATACTAAGTTGGAATGTTTTGTTTTTCCAACGAAAACAATCGTTTAACGTAATCTTTAAAAAATAAATAACCCAAATCGTTATGGATGGTACATAATAGCTCTAATTAAATTTTCAAATGATTTTCATCACGTCATTCATACAACGTTGACCTTATTTTCATTATCTGTACATCGGGTTTCGGTACTATCTTTCTGCTAATCGTTTGTCATCAACTTGTCGTATTTTAGTCTTTCAAAAGATTTACATTGCTCAAGCAATTTCAAATATGGTTGCAAAAAATTCAAATAATTATCAAATTATAAAACTTTTGAAATTATTTTAATATGTTTTAATTAATTGGTTCAAGCAATAGGGCCAGGCCGTTAATCCTATAATCAAATAAACAAATAAATAAATAATTAATTAATTGGTTCGATGTTTTGATTTTAAAACCAATTTTTCAAAAAGCATGCTATGTTTCGTTCCAGTAAGAGAGGAATGATTAATGAGAAAGAGAGAGAGAGAGAGAGAGAGAGAGAGAGAGACAGACAGAGAAAGATAGCAATACAGAATAGTTTAGTAAGTCGATAACACAGCAGTTTCTACCGTACTTCGTAGCATCCCGCTAACGTTTAAGACTTGTACAAGCACCAAAATTTATAAAAAGTAATTTTATTTCTTCATTGTATTACTCTTTTCACTCATATTTGCAAATCACATCAGTCACAAACATGTTTGGAACGTTTGTGGTGAAAACTAAAATTTAAATTAATTTTCTTTCATCATTACATAGTTCTTTTTGCATCTATTTTAAAACACAGAGCAAAAATGTATCACCATCACCGACGAAGCAGGCTGAGAAAAAAATGTGTACAATTCTTGTTTCTAATATTCACGGGGTGCGCTTGTCTGGGTGGTCGGTTTTATAGTGGCGCACACGAAACGTGGAATACTATTGTACTAAACGAGCTCGGTTCTGTGTGTGTACGTGAAAGTTGAATATTTGTAATTAAAACAGGTAAACGAAGCGAGATAAAAATGTTGCAAATCTTAAGCACAATGGACCCGAAAACCACAAGCGAGTGACCAAAGCAAACGAAACGCTCTGGCAAATGAAATTGAAGGAAAAAAAAGTCGCCCTCCGGAGGGCATGAAAAAACCAGCGTCGGAAAACGTAGCTAAAAACATACATACACGAACAACCCGGCCAAGCCCTGCACAGATGATGGTGGTGTTAGAAGAAAAAAATCGACAATATCCAACCGGTCGGAAACACGTCGAGAAGTCCTCTAATGAACCAACACCGGTGTTGGGCTCCTCCGGAATCACCGGTTGGCGCCCGGTTCCGGTCGTTCAAACGAATGAATTTGTTTTGCCAAGGCTATTGCTCTCTACCACCGTGGCTTGCGACGGTACGCGGATGGAAGGAGGTGACTGGAAGTCGTTGCCCACGCATTTTTCCCCCCTTCGGCCAGATTCTATCTTTTGTGTGCAAAAACTTTTTGCCTTCTCGTTGCCATTTTTGGTTTTGCTCGTTTCCCGCCATTTTGTGCGACGGGTCGGCCAGGTCGGCGATGTCTGTGAATGACTACAAGCCAGCCTTTATTTGGCGCGTCCTGAGCGATGGCGGGGTCCATACATTTGACGGTGGGCGATTCTGCACAAGGATAACGACCAACGTCGTCGTCGGGCTAGTGCTTCGCTCTCGCTAATTACTTCGTAGCTGGGCTGAGCTACGCTCCAAGCTTCATACCCACCACTCTCTCTCTCTCTCTCTCTCTCTCTCTCTCTTTCTCTCTGATGCTGGTGGAACTCTTTTCATCCGAGTATCCTTCATCCCTCCGAAATGGGCACTCCCGCGAACGTTGGGAAACGCGCCGCGCTGGTTTAATTACTCGACACTGTGCCCCTCAGCCCGTCCAAGAGAAATTCTTTCTTCGGTACTATTTTGCACGCCAGAATCGTGTTTCTTTTTGTGGGAAAGCAGTCTCAAAATGTCTTTCATACCTTCTTGAACTGAAAACAACATGCGAGGTACACAACAGCTTCGGCAGCGGTCGTTAGTTTTTCTGCAATGCAGGTAACTATGGTGAAAAACTCCAATACTTTCACGACGATAGTAATGTTATATTATAAAGAAAATAGCTTGAATATAAAAATTAATACATACACATATAAATAATTTCAAAATAAATCATGCAAATTCTAGTTTCAAGGCTTTAGGCTTAGCATATAATTAAACGATTCTGATGATGAGTTTTGCTTGATTGGAATTTTGTCACTGTATGCACGTTGTAGATAACGACGACTAAAGTATTCATATATGCATAATCGTCACTAATTGTAATCCTACTTACATAAATTGGCAAGTATTTGCATGTGAAATGCGTCGCCATCTTCCACATTTGAGATAAAACGTGAAACCTTAATAGGGGTTTCCGTTTTTATTTTGTGTATGTACATTTAACATTTCTAGTGTTACTTATATTTCCCCGATTTTACTCACAAGAAAGTGAATTTCCCTTCACTTCCTGATACGTTATATTACGCTACACTTGTGCATAAAAATGACACATTTGTTCCAACCAAGATAGAAGCAAACGAATATTGAACGATACAGCGTAGCTGAAAATGATATGGCCGGTTACTACAAGATTAGCTTCGTAATCGAAGGTACCCAAGAAATCGGATCCCTTCAAACTTTATCATCTTGCCCTGCTGCTGGCAGAGAACGGCAGAGAAAGTGACACCTGACTCGGAACCTAAACAGTTGCTCCTGCTAGAACAAGAAAAGATCATACTGTCACAATCGTATAAGGTGCTACATTGATTATGACGAATGTAAGGAAATAATAAGGATCCGTTTTTATTTTTCCTAATATGATTGGGTTTATCGGATGCCTACCTGCCTGCGGCATAAAGGGTTTCGCTGCTTTTGCTACATATACGTCGCTCAGAGCAGATCCGATAAAGTGTGCACGCTGACGAGAGGGGACAAAATTTTACTTACATTTTACGACTCTAGTCTCCAGCGCCGAATATTGCCCCGAGCCAACCAGATGGGGCTTTACCTGCACCCGAGTTTGGGGGTTTGGAAAGGTTGATTGCTTCTATGGAAGACCCCAGAAGCAGATCCGGTTTCGCAAAATAGATCCAATTCGGTGTGCCCATGATGGACTCATAAACACGTCCGTTCCTCGTTAACCTTTGCCTAAAAAATTGTTACATCACTGCAGGGCATTGATCTTCGGAACAAACAAGAACAGTGTAACGGTACTGCTTACTATAGTGAGTAATATGAAATGAACACAACTTAGACGTTTATAAAGAAATAGCTACTTACATGAGAAAATTATCAAAATACGTAAACACAAACTCAAAAAGTGCCATAAAAACACAAATTAAACTAAGTTGTTACAAAATTATCTTATTCAATTGGAACAGTGAGGAAATTGGTAGGTTATAAAGTGAAAGATACAGGGAGGGAGTGAGAAGAGAGAAAGAGCAGAATGCAACGGTGAATAGAAGCTCTTCCACGATCGCCAAAAATAAAATTCGCAGTAAATTTCGTGAATTGCACGATGATTTTTCCCACTTTATAATTTTGTAAGTTCTAGAATGGTTATGACTGTATTGAAAAATATTATCCTGTATCCAAGTACATCAATGTAGAGATTACAGATTTCGACCCAAGTTTAGATTACTGACTACGCCGAGAAGACTAGAAGTGAACGAAAATCAAATCGTTTGTGAAAGATTGCATACGTGTATGAAAGATATTTTACGTCCAGGATTATGACTGATTAATAAAATTTAACTACAGTCCACTTTTCCTCTTGGACGTCAACAAACAATATTCCGATTTATTTCGAATTTCGAAGTCCAAATGATTTTTATCGCTTGTAAAATAATGAATTCATTTACTAGCGGTTTTGCAATGAAAGTAATCACAGTGTGAAGCAATAATGGGTGAGAATTCTAGAGTAGCTGGTTCACAAATACGTTTTCCTATTTTCTAAACGACTTTTAAAGGTTATCTCAAATACTACTTTTATCCATTTAATAATCACGATTCAACGGATGGTATATTCGCGAATTTCCCTATACATATTGACATTTTTGTTACATTGAGGTAGTAATATTCTTCCTCATTACTTTCTTTCAGTGGTTGCTCAAGCTTACAAAGTGGATGTGGAAGTGCTGGCAGCTTCTCGCGGTTGTACCGCGATCCTGCGATGTGTAGTGCCTAATTTTGTTAAGGAGTTAGTGAGGGTCGTGTCCTGGGTGCAGGAGCCGGCGTTCTACATTTATCCATCGTTGCAAGGAGGTAGGCACGCTCATCACGGTTCAACGAAGCGTTCTTTCAAAAGATATCTTATTCCATCGTCCCTTTTGCGTTTTGTCCACCACCAGATGGAAAGTACCACCTGCTACCGACTGGGGAGCTGCTGATACACAATCTAGAGTATAACGATCGATACCCATCCTACCGGTGTCGGACGATGCACAAACTTACGAGGCAGGTTGTCACGAGCAATTCGGCGAAGATACGCATGAACGGTAAGTACCGACAGTCTGTCAACAGTGGAATTGTTTGCGCATTGAGTTTCACACTTTCCTTGCACAAATGTTGTACCAGAATATTAAATTCCAGCAGGCAGAATGTACGAACGTTCCTCCATTTCGTTATTGATTTCAATCGCTCGGGTACAAACTATCGGTGCGTATAAAATTCTGACACAAAACTTGTGAAGCAAAAAAAAACGGTTCACTCGGACTCACCAAGCATCCTCCTTTACTGTGTTGTCCGATGTTACCGCAGATACCAACCCAAATGGTAACCGTTTATGTGATAGTTTAAGTAGAACATAGCCCAACTGAAGTGCATCGTGTTAGTCCGAACAAACTCCGAACGAAATCATGGCCGACGTTGATTTGTGTGTGTTTTTTTTTACTGCCAGCCGAAGACCACCACGGCGCCTAAAACACCGTAAGCGAACAACACATGAACAAAGTGGGTCCGGATACCCTTAAGCATCACCCTTAGTCGCCGTCGCCTCTACAACGACCGAAAATAAAAGAAGATCGTCTGCCTCCAATCTCTTACAACATCGAAGCACTCTAACACTCGACTAAATACGCCTTCAACCGCTCTCAGGGCGCTACGGACGGCATGACAGTTTCGACGAGAAAGATCCGTTTCCGTTCCTACCATTCCGACACCCTTTTTCGACGCTTCCTCTTCAACTCACCAATGCAGAAGCATAAACCGGCTTATGTCAGCTTGCGTAAGCGATGGTCGTTCCAGTTCACTCGCGTCCAGCGACCAGCAGCCCCGTGTCCGAGTTGATGTCTCGACACCCTTAATGGGATGATAGTGGAGTGAAAGCGAAAACGAATGAAACAAACTGGAAACCGCGTGGTTCTGTGCAATTGCATCAATGCTTTGCTCCGGCTTCCGGTGGGTGGTGTTTCGTAGCCTTTTTCCTTAGACACCGCACCACACTTTCCCCGGGAGCAGCACTTTTAAGCAGCTTTTGCCTTGTGTCTCACCGGATGCGGCCGGATACTATCGTCCGACGCCGAAAGCAGCTCGCAGCACAACATTTATTTCACGCTTCATCATAACAATGGGATTAAATCTTTAATGTAACAATTTCCCTGGGATGTGCTGCCAAAAAGAGGTCAGCGAGAAAAAAACAATGCTTCATTTGTCGATTTAACTTGCTCTTGTCATGCAGAAATCAGGTTCAGAAGAAGTATTATCCTTTGTTAAATAGTTTTCATATAAAAGTAATAATATACTGGAACATTAAAACAAATAGTTGCAAACAATAGTTGCTATTATGGAACCGCTTCTATCAAACCATACATTACTCATCAAACAAAATGAAAAAATATCCACG
>JXWZ01005529.1:0-23074 GCA_000956215.1 Anopheles farauti No. 4 | reverse complement strand
GTTTTTCATGACTTTTTGTTATAATGTTATAATGTTTGTTAAAATTTTCATACTTTTAGCATTTAAAACATTCAAAACTATTTAACTATAAAAAAGCTTTTGTTGTGAATGGAATGTCACTATTTAGAAACACTCAACACGGCGAGTTTTCAAGGGTTTCATTCTCACAATAAGCAACACAAATTCGAATGTAGAGACTTGACGCATTCACAAAGCAACAGCTGATCGATCGAAAATTCAAAACACTTCCGATAAAGGCGACAAAGGTGCCGTAGAATTTCGTCCCAAACTTTCAACCGACGACCTATTTCACAATTCAACATTCGCCGTAAGGAGTCGAAGGCCAACAGGTACGAACGAACCAACAAAAAAAAAATCCCATCCTAATCCGTTTGACACCTCCATCAAAGCACAATTGAATTGTTTACAACCACAAACGGTGACCGGTGGAACCTCGATCGCTCACCTCACATACGCAGGCCACCTGCTCCTGGGTGAAGCCGAAGCTGGGCAGCGATTCCCGATCAGCCGCACTTCCGACATTCGTGCCGCCGTTCGATGCGATCAGGTCGAGATCGGTGTCGCTGGGTGCGTTGTTGTTGTTGTTATTGTTCACACTATTGCTGTTGTTGTTGTTGCTGCTAATCACCAAAGCCCCACCGCCACCACCGCCGCCTCCTCCTCCCTGGGGGCTAAACGTTGGGGGCGTTTGTTTGGCGACTGCTGATAGCTCGTAGTAATCGCTCGACGGATGCTGCAGCATGGTTTTCTTTCGCGGTTTGTTTTATTTATCTCGAAGCACTTTTTTTATACGGTATATGAACTCTTTCCAATCTCTTTCCCCTGCTACACTTGTAAACTCTAAAACATTTTTTTTGCAAGATTTTTAATATGGGAAAGAATTGTAATGCCTTCACTTTTTGGGCTCGTGCGTTCCGAATCACATCAACACTCCACGAATTCACTAATAACTCACAAATTCTAAATTGCACTAAATCAGCAATGGATCACACCGAACAATAATACCGACTTTGGAGTAAGGGCCACTTTTTATTCGCTAGAGATTGCACACTAACTTCACTCGTTACGGCCAGGTGTTCTGCGGAGCTGAATTTTATTTTTACTATTAAATTAATCCATTTACACGGATTTGCACTCCCTCCGATGGATGGCTCGAAGCAGCTGATCCACGATCAGCGCATACGATCGACCGGTCCTCACCAAAACCCGAAAATAAACGCGCAAGCAAGGACCTGACGAACCCGTGTTGTTCACTTCTCGGCGTTTCGAACTCGTTTGAGACAAAAAGTTATTTTGGAGTGTGAAATTCATATTTTGTACATGAAGGCGGGGTTTCTGAGGGCGTAGTGTAATTCAGCCAATCAGTGATCCCGAGATCTAAACGGAAAAAAATAGCTTCGCGCCATGCTTGCATCTCGCTCGCACGATTCGAGCAGCCTATCTTCCACGGCGATTAAAATGGACGTTTGTTAGAAATTCGGAAATTGTGCATCTCTTTCGCGGGCCAAATCGCGCAGTTTCGCTGCACTTTGGGCCGCGGGCGCCGTTGTCGGAGGCCAAAATAGGGCGCGCCGTCGAGCAGTTCTAACCATTGTGGCTCAACTAGGAACTAGTTTTCTGAGCAGTGGCTGGGAGGACTGCACGAAATTGTGTAATGATTGTAGAAAGAAACGGGAAAATGATCTGCGAACCGCGTTTGAGGCATCAGAAATACTTCAGGTTAGTATGGCAAACGCGAGTACCATTCGTGATCGACGGATACTGGCTAAGTTACTTATTGAAAATGTTCTAAAAAAACATGGAAAGAGTTTTGCCACACATTTCGATTGCCACACATGCCGCCATTCGATGTGTTTCGAGCGTAACGAAATATTTTCTCAATCAAAAAGATGAAACTTAAACATGCCAATGCCATCGAAATATGCCACCTGCGGCCATACACAACCGTTGTTAATTCCAAAATATTTTGTTTATATATTTGAGCGTCCTTGTTATAAACCTATACACATCCATTTAAGTAACTATCTGCTTTCCCTTCCCCCTCCGCTTCGGCTGCTGTGTGTAATGGTGACTTGTTGTAGCGTTTATTCGTTTATTTCGTTTATACTTCAAAGCACAACCCACTCCGACCCCGACTCGGGAACGACTCTGTCCAATAACCATGGTGTAATCTCATAATGCGAATAACCTCCGTTCCGAAACGCCGTCAAACAGCCGTCCGTCTCATTACCACCACTACTGCTGCAGTGTTAGCAGATATTCAATAAAATGGAATCTCATTCGTTTTCTCCTTTTCTGTACTTTGGCGTGCTTTACCTTCTTTTCTCTTTTCACTCACTGTCACAGTTTTGCATTATTGTTTCACAGTCCTTGCCTTCTTACTTAACGAAAAAAAAAACCTTTGACCGTCTTATATGCACTTTTTTGCAGTAGCTTCATTTCTTCCGCACCATCTAATCTGTCCGGGCATCGGTTTATTTTGCATTTTACGCTCTTCGCTAACCGCACGAGTTACTTATTGATTTATGTTTCATTCAAACGAACAACACTGGCTTGTATGGATTTTTTTATGTCTGTTTTTTTTTTATATTACGCACAATGCTTACGAAACCCGGATTTGTAGATAAAATTAAAAAAATACATAAACAAACAGTACAATAGAACAACAGTTTAGTCACACTAGTCAGCTGAAGGAATTTAATACAATGTCACTGTGACCAGACACTGAACGAATAGCAACCGTCACATACATATCTGTACACACATACACCCACAGTTTGGTTAGTTGCTGCTGCACATTCTGCACCATTCGTTCCATCTCCGCTTGGACTTTCTGTGCATAAAACACAATATTCTCTTCGCATATTTGATTTATTTTGTTAATGTTAAGATTTTCGGCTTTCCCGTTTCCTCGTCTAACCTAGTCTAAACGCAGTGGGTTCGCTCTTTCGGTTCTATGTTGAAACATAAATTCATTTCACTAACTTCCGCTTCATTCGGGAGGGTGGAACCATCAGACGGTTCCGGTTTCTGGTTTGTGATTCTCTTCCCATATCAACATCCTTAGCAATTCTTTCTCTCGCTTTTCCTTCTCTTGCACTAATTTCACTCACTTGTCCATCGCATTGCATTGCTTTGTTTAGCGTGTTTCGTTCACGCTAGTTCACTTCTTTCCGATTTAAGTGTTTATGTACTTATCTTGTTTTTGGGCTTCGATTATTCGATTAAGTTGCTTTCTTTAAATGCATGCCTTTGGCGTGTTCATTTTCCGTTTGTGTGCATGTTTCATGTTTACGTTTGTATTTGCTGCCATTTTAAAGAGGTTTAAAGAGCGTTTCGCGTTTCACAATGTATGTTTTTTAAATCATTTACTTGTTTTACTTACTTGCAATGGATTAGTCGTTTAGCATTACTACGTTCGAAAAAACCATGAATTTAATTCAATCCTTTTGGAAGATAATCGACCGACACACGAAACCGCGCCGTGTGGCCGTTCGCAGTGTTCAAACACGCAGTCAGTTTATGGGGTTAAAGGTGTGTAAAACTACTATTCACTATAGATATTCTCACGTCACGCTTCGTGCAGCGATAGTCCCTGTCATTCTTGCGATAGTTGTTTCCTTGAACTCGTGCGTATTATTTTGTTTCAATTTTATGCCATATTTCTGCCATTCGTTCCTTTTAGCAATACGCTCTTCGAGCCTTTCTCATCTTGCAATTATTGCACTTTGTTCCCACCTTTTCTTTTTATGTATGCTACGCTTTTCACACAGTTTATCCTTACAGTACTAAATGCTTTGCTTATGTGTAGTTTACTCTTACATCGTCACATAACCGAGGGTAACCATTTTGCATCACTTTTTCGCGCTTTTTTTCTTCTATTACATCGTCCATAGTTGCACTTGTGCTTTTGTTGCCTTTTTTTGAGCAACTCACACAATAAACTACCGCGTTCCGTTTGGGTAAAGTGGGGCTAAATGGAACACCGTTAAAGTTTTGTTTTGCTCGTGTCTGTCTTCCTTTCTCGTCGCGTGTTTAAAAATGCTTCCCCACCGGTACAATAAATTCGAACAAGCCCGACAAAATTAAAAAACAAGCCTAACCTAAAATCTCTTTTCCAAATACCGGATGATTGAGTCAGCGGGGATCGGTAACGATACCGTCGTGGTGGCCGGCCATGGCAAGCGCCATCTCGCGGTCGATCTCCTGTGCGATGCTGCGGCTCGAGTATTGCCGCGAGAGGCGTTCGCTGCGCCGGTGCCCAACGCCTCCCGACCCCCGGTACTACTTGCCGGACGCGGACGACCCCTTCTGTCAACGTTTCTCGCAGCTCGCCGAGTCCATCTTGTCGAGGTCGGAATCGGGCAAGTTGGTCAGGTGCGTCCGGTCACTGCGGGCCGTGTTGCGATCGTTCGAGCCGAGCTTCGTCGACACCTCGGACGGTGGGCCTGAGTCGGTTGTGACGTGCTTCTGCAGCGCGGAAACAAAATTCTGTAACAAAAGACAAAGAGACGGTGAGCCACGGGAGGTACTGTTCGTATTCATATCCCTCCGGGATGGTTTTGGTGGGGTAAAACAAAACACACGACGAGGCGGAAAAGAAAACATGCCTAACGATTTACACAAACAGATACTGGAGCAGTGTGTTGGTTGCTATCCGTGAGCATTAAACTGTTTTCAACAAGCAACAAGGCAGTGATACTAACAGGAACATTCTTAGAGGATCTTCAAAAGTGGTGTGTTTTCAGCTTTTATGCTGAAAGATTAATTTAGAACCTTTTATATGAATATCAACACATAATCTTACATATCAGATGTGTAATAATGGAATCAACATGAACACAGGATTGGAAATTATTGAAGAGTGGTCAAAATTTCTAGTCGTAGAGGAACATATGGAAGTTTTTTTTTTTAATACGAAAACTTTCACTATAATAGGGAAAGCAATGTACTAAGAGGTTATTTAACTCTAAAAATAAACAAAATAACGTCACTGAACCCCCGGAAAGGTGATTTCATTTTTACACATCTGAATATGCTTAATTACAAGAATTCGTCCGAGTAATCCAAAATGTGCCATGGGAACAAGCGTTTATCGAAACGTCAGACGAAAGACGAGCACTGATAAAATCGCAAGCAAGCAATAGGCATGCACACGTAACTCCCATACCTTTTTTTCAAGCCTTACAACTACGGTTGCTGTCTTTCAGTTCGGTTCAACAAGCTACAACACGCCACTTCCGAACTGCTTATCTAAGAATCTAAGGAAAACGGAAACTTTGCCATCAATAAAAACGCATCCCAACAGCTTGTCCCCCCCCCTCCCTGCCCGTTGGCCACATTACACCCACACACACCCGCCCTGCCAGAGCTTACCTGCGAAATAATATCACCGCGTGCGGTGCGCACTTGGTACAGATAGCGATACTTGCGTTGTCGTGCCTCTTCCCGTGTTTCACGTGACCGCGATCCCGACCGGCCCTTGTAGTGGCGCCGCCGGCGGTGGTGCAGCTGACGCCGGTGGTCAATCTTCCAGGCGGTGACGAAGCACTGCACTAGCACACCGAGCACGGACGTGATGGGCCAGCAGCAGAGTATCACCCCACCCCAGCACGGTGGTGGCGTTGGGTCCGGTTTCATGTTGAAGATCTGCAATAAGCGAGCGGGAGTAGTTGTAGGAAACAGTGCTAAAGACTAAAACTTTATCGGCTTGCTTTATACCCAATCGAGCGTGTTCAGTCCGTGCATGAAGAAATCGATCGAGCACAGGATCATAGCCGAACCGATAATGCTGGAGGCGATGATGGACATAAACTTCGGACAGAACAGAGTCACAATAGCGCAGATGATAGCTCCACCGACGACCGACACGAACAGTTCGTTCTCCTGCAATGAGCGAAACAGATTAGCGACTCTTCAGCCGTTACCGTCGCTGGTTCTACTTACACCGAATATATAATGAGGTAACGTGGCTATGCAGGCGGCAATCGTAGCACCTGCCACGAGCGCACCAGCGGATGCTCCTATAAGTGTGGACGAGATGGGATGTGTTGAGCCCAGCACCGCACCGAACAGTCCAGCGACGACTGCCAACGCTGTTGCAGCGAAACGAAGAGATAGATCAACGTCCGGGCTCTATAAGACGATGTCGCGTGTACTCACCAGGTGCCGCAAGGTTACCGAACCCTGTTATATTTTTGTTCTGTAGAAGTACGATGCATCCGGCACCGGCAGCTAGCCCAGTGAGGAATCCTATCGCCCGTAGACATCGATAACCTAAAGTTAGTAAACGAAAAAAGGTTAGTATACTAAGACTCGATACTAAGATACTAAGACAAAGATGTCAGATAAAATATCAATAGAAGTCGCTTATCTAGTCCAGTTTAATTGGAACATTTTGAAAAACAAGGGTGTCTTTTTATCGAACATTTGAAGCATTGAGAAATTGGACATTCAATGTACAATATGAAGATATTCCCGCGAAAGGTAAAAATTATATGAATATTTGAAAAGAGTTGGAAGTCATCTTTCGTCAAAATCTTCAATCTTTCACGTCAAGAATAAGTTAAAATTGTACCGAATGAGTACAGGACTAGGATGTTCGATAGAAAATATGGGATGTATGAAATCTTTTTCTTGGCATATTGTTACACCACAGTAATCACAGCTGATTAGTAAGCCGTGTGCTTGCTACAGACGTCGCAAATGAGAAGCACACAACGCATATGTCACTGCTTCAACCTTCTCAAGGACGAGGAGTCGTTTGGGAGAAATTAGAACACAAATGCAAACGAACGCGCCTTGCAGAACCAGGTCAAGTAGCTTCACTCTTACCCAGCAAGGTGTAAACAATCCCGAACACCGCAATCGTTGTCCAAAGCAGCACCGACACGGTGGAAGTCGTTGACGTCGTCGAGGTGCAGAGCGGATTTTCCATCGCATTCTAGGGAGAGGGATGGTGGAATATGTAATTAAAACGGTTGCACTTTAACGCACTACTATTGCTTCGGGTAGTCCACACACACACACACGGACGCGCACACACTGTACCTGTATTAGAAACGGCCAAACAATTGATTGTTCGTACTTCGCATCGGCCGCGTCCACGCCGAGTGTGGAATGGTTGTTTCGCGCGTGGGCGAGTGCCGCATCCTCGTGACGGTAATGCATCCTGTCTGTGGCAAAAGTTTGCCTTTGTGTCCTAGTGCACTGAGCACCTCGTGACTCCAATACCGAGTGTGATGGATGGAAGCTGAACCTGGTTGACGGCGGTGCTTGCTGCGATTATCTTTTCGTTGTACATCCAACACCCGTTGTCGTCTTTATTCGTGGGTTTTCGTTCTATCCTACCGGAATGTGCGTGGTGTGCTCCCAGATGCCGAAGTCTAAACAAAGGATGCCATTTCTCTACCGCCAGTGTCAATAAAACAGACTAATTGCCTCGAAGGGACCTGAGCCTTGTCCTCATGGCATCATCTCCACTGTTTCGGTGAGGATAAGATGTGTTCACAAACAAACACAAACACACACTTCGCTAAAAAGTATACAGGACATTCTGCAGTGGACTTTTCTCTGTACAATAAAAAAACACCAGCCCCCCCTCCCCCCTTTTCAGCGTGCGTCCTGTTTCGATGAAAGAATCCTGACAGCTACTGTCATGATGACAAAATCGACGAAAAGTGGCGGCAACACCCACTTATAATCGATTCTGATATTAGATCTTAGTTCGGAAATGTTCCACATCTGGCGCTGGCGTCGTAAATTTTGGTGATGAAATTCACTTTCGCGCCTTGCACTACGGGCTGAAAGCGCCGTTGTCGAAGGCCAAATTCGGCCAGAAACATTTAGATTTCTGTGCAGTGGCGACTGCGCCAAATTGTGTAGTGGTTGAAAAATTAATTCGTGGGTAAGCATAAACGGTTTTCTCTGGAGGGTATCTTATTTTTATTTCAATTGAGCAGCTTATATACGAACAATTTTTGATAGCATGGGTTAAAGTCGCGACGCGATTTTATTTGTTTTAGGAAAAGCCGTTCCTGACCACGTTTGAGTAAAAGCAAGAGAAATCTTGCGGAAAATACCGAATGTCCAGAGTGGACAACCCAATGTACTTACTTCCAGTTGTTGTGAGCTACGTTCTGACATCAACGAGTTGGACGAGAAAGCAAGCGATGATGAAAAAGGAAAAATGTGTTGATCTCTCGTATGATCGATTGCGACTGCCGCAGTTGCCCTCGTTGATTTCGATGGGCCGCATGGTTTCAAAGTGCGCTATGGACCGTTGAAAAGAATTTTCTGGATTTTAGAGGAAGTATCGTCTAAATTTCTTGTATTGTATTTATTTCAATTTTATAGAAATCTTTAAAACCTTTGCAAGGTTTCCCAATTTAGAAGGAAACTTATCTCTATGCTCGTTAATATGAATTACAATTTTTGTATAGCTGCCATTTAGAACAATATTTAATATCCTCAAGGATGTGGTCGGAAATAAAAACGCTTGCTTAGCGTGCTTTGCACAATCGGCACCATACACTCGTTACCGTATCCTCGTTTGCTGGCGACATCGTTTATCACAGCGGTAAGTATATCCATAATGTGTTCACTGTAAAAATAAGTTTAAAAGATATTTTCACTTTTCGTAAGCGTTCTACCGCAATTCACTTACCTCCTGTAATGTTTTCGCAACTTCGCGCACAGTTCCTGAATAAACCAGGAACCTTTTTCAATGTGTCTTATCGATGCAAACCCGGGCACCGTCGACCAGGCAACTAGAAAATCCATAAAAACCGAAGCCGTTCGCTCCACCCCGTCCAATCCGTCGTGTTCATAGTTCGGTATCGGAACGGCCGACTGGAGATCTGCACCTTGGCAGGCTTGCACGATCAGCACCTTCGGTTTGCCAGTCAATCGCTCACTGGCCATAAGTTGCTGGATTGCCTTAACTTCCACCGGTATGCTGTTGGAACCGAACACTTTCCCTTCCTGGCCGTGCGAAAGTAAACAAACAATCAATGAACAGTGCGTTGGCTGCATACGCTGCACCGCTTGCTGCACGGACTGTAGTAACTGGTGGTGAGTGACGTTTTCCTCCACGAACAGCTCGTATCCTAATTCACGAAACAGGGTAACGAGTGAGTTTTTGTCCACCTCGGTACCTTTACGGTCCTTCAACGGTCTCGGTGGAATGAGTTCGATCAGTTCGGGGTTCGTTTCGCGGTAAAAAGTGAACTGATTGATCAATAAAACTATTCCCGCTCGTTCGGCATAGAAGGTGTACGATTCTAAAGGTGAACTGGTTGGTTCCACAATCGATTCAGAAGCATTTGAAGTGCTATATGCACTTACTTTGTTAGGCACTTCAGGCATCTTCGGAATTTGTTTAGCACTCGCGTCCGATTGTTCCAGCATCGCAACGTTGCGATTAAAGTGCTCCACAATACTCTTAAGAAAATCGCTTTCATCGTACAATTCGGTCGCTTTACAAGCCGCCGTCAAAGTTAGTAGGTTTGCTTCTTTTCCTATCCGTTTCGAACCTAACAGAATGCTTTCGTTACAGATCAGATGTAGCAGAATGATTTCCATGCATTCGTTAGCGAACGTGACGCCTCCCGACGCTTGTTGCAGTTGTTTGATGAGCCCTGTCACTGCTTCATCATCCAATCGTTCACAGAAGTGATACAATCCCTTCAACATCGGATGCACGTGGTAAGAAATTTCGGCTGTTCGTGGGAAATACTTATACCGCAGTTCATCGGCATCAAAACCGGCCCGGATGAGCAGCAGGTTTTGCTCCATTATGGTAAGTGCCTCCAATATTTCATCGTCCCAATCACCCGACTGTTCCACGTAGTTCATCCAGTCGACTAGGAAGGTCGTTTCACCGGAGCTGGAAGCGCGAGCAGCCACGGTCAATATTTGCAGAGCATATTGCGGGTTTCGGTGACCGTATAGAAGAAATATTATCGACACCTGTTAGAAAAGAGAGACTCTGTGTAATGTGCGTTGAGTTAGTGATGATTTTTTGTACCTTATCGTCAAAGGAGAGTGAATTTTCCAAGAAATTAACATCTTCCTGGGTCAGTAGCCGAGTCATCGCAAAAACAAGGGGATTTTTGGGTTTGTTTACAAATGTGCACAAGGTAGCTACAAGCAAGATTAATACTCATCTAGGGTAGTTTTTAAGTTAAACAAGGTTGCTTTATCAATGATAAACAAATTTCTTCAAGTGCTATCAAAATCAGAGTTAAACTACAGAAAGCATTTGTTCTGGATAATTTTCATCTAAAGTTTATTAAAAGGAATTTATTGGTTGTTGAGTTACGTTTTAGTCCGCTTTTTGTACCTATTCAAAAAAATCGAATTGCCTTCGAAACCTCGGGCTTACGAAAACGTCGTTGGAACCATCATCGTCAATTTTTCTCTTTCTGCATCTCTTTCCCCCAAAGTTCTGACCATAACTTTTCTAGCGGTTGGCGACCACTGTGTATAGGGAGCTTTTTCTTGCATCCCTTTCTGGCAAGAAAACTCTCTCAATTTGGCCACTCACATTGGCGGCTGAATTATCCGTTCACGATTTCTTCGAAAATGACAGTTGTTGACAACTGCGGTTGGTTTACTTTTCAGCCGCCATTGTTGTTGTAAATAAAAAAAAATCTTCGATCAGAACGGACCGGCACGTCGTCCGTCGTTTTTACGGATAAATTATTAACCAACTGATAAAAATCCATTAACGCCTGACCGTAGGCGTATAGGTTATGTGTCGTATGTGTGCTAAACAAGGAGTAAGACTAAAAAAAAAACAAATAACCCAACTTCTGCTGAAACCATGGGACCTTGTTAGAAAGGAATTGGTACGGATGTAAACGTGGCGCGGATCGTTCGTTCGTGTTCGTTCGCGTTCTCGTGTGTGAGCAAGTGTAAAAATCTTCTGGCAAAAGTTGGAAATTACCCATCGGGAGCCAAGTGTGAGCAGTTTTCTTTCTGTGTGTCCTGCACCACCCCTGTGCGTCGTAAGTGTGTTCGTGTATGAGCGTGTGTGTGTGTGTGTACGTGCGTGTTTAATAGTAGTAGTGTGGTGGATGCGGTTACGTGTGTGATGATGATAAAAAGTTCGTCATTTTCACCGTCGCCTGTTCGTCTTTGCCGTCGTTGCTGCTGTCGTCATCATCGCTTTTTCCACTTTGCTTGATTGTCAAAGGTTTGGTTCGCGGAAAAAGGTGATCCAAGAAGAAGAAGAGGGCAGCATCTCCCATCGCGCGTGAGAGTGTGTGTGCGAGAGTGAGTTTTGTTTTGCCTGGTTGCCTCGAAGGAAGGTGTGTGCGTGCGTGTAGTCCCATGAGCCAGCGTAAGTGAGGTGTGTGTGAGAAGTGAGAAAAAATCGAAGTTATTTTTCACCGTTGCACCGTTTTCACACGCGCACTGTTATCCTTTATTGGCGACGGTTTTCCAATTGCATTTACATCGCTGCATTCACCCGCCCTTGCACACACCCACAACGGTGTGCATTTTGGTTTCCCGTGTGCGAGCGTGTGAGAAGTGAGCCAGTGGTGAGAAACAACAAAGTGTGTCCGTCGTGAGAAGATTGTGCTTGTGTGTGTTCGTGCGGTGCGGTGCGTGTGTAACGTCACATCGTCCGGAGGAGAAAGAAAAGAAGTAGGCACAAGAAACAAGTGTAAAAAGAAAATGATGTCAAACCTGGAGCCCAAATGGTGAGGCTCGCGTTGAAAGGCTGAATTTTCCACCCATACGGAAGCGTTCGGAACGTGCGGCCGGAAGTGAAGCGTGGTGGTGGTCGTGAATTTGGAGCCATTTGCACCAGCTGCAGGCGACACCTTCTTCTCGTGTCCGTGGGGAGGTGGTGGAATTGGCTTGGATTACTCATCTGTGAATCGGGTTGTTGCGTGCGTACGTGTGCGTTTGTGTGCCTCTGTTCGCGGATTTCATCATCGGTTCGATTTCGCGTGTGCGGGATTGTTGACTTCCTCACCGTCTTCAGGCCGTGCCGCTGTGGTGGAACAGCAAGCAACCTGTTCTCGTGGGTTGGGAGCGCCTTAGTTGCAGTGCAACCTCGTATTTCGCCAACAACAACAAGCCTCCCACTCGGCGAGGAAGAAGCGTTGGCGGTGATGCAGATTCTATCGTCGGACTAAAGGAGATTGTACCCGATAGGCAGCGAGTTTACAGACGGAGAAAACATTACAGAACGCAACCAGGTGTGGACATAGAGCACTGCTAACATGGATAGCCAACAGCAGCAGCTGCAACCATCAACACGCTCCGCGTACGATATGGAAACCCAGGAATCCCGATTTGTAAGTGTTTTCTTTTTGTATTTCAATCGTCTTCAAAAGACTGACGACTGTCATTTTTGCCGGAGGGAAGAAAATGTGGGTAAAGATTATCACGAAGCAAGGCCATGAGCATGCGAATAAGAAGTGAAACCGATTACAAAAGGTTCTAATGGAGGTGAAAATTGTGGATGTCAAACAATGACACCTCCACATGGAGGAAGGCTTCCGAACAAGCGCTGTAGTGGGCGAGTTTGCGCAACAGTTTGGGTGTCTCGCAGCATTATGGAGCATTCCACTGTCAGGACACTCGAACGGAGAAAGAGATGGAGAGAGTGCTTGTGTGCCTGTCTCTTCAGCCGTTAGCTGGACCTTATCTCTGATGTATCCTTCGAGGCGTAAAAACGCAGCGAAATGTCAGATGACGAGCCGATTGTGACGATTGCCCGGAATTTCTTTATAACAAACCTCATTTGATCGAGTTTCTTTGGTAGGCGAATGAACTCCGAATTGAAGGAACAAACCAGCAGTGTTTTCCGGATTTCACAGTGTACAATTAAACCGATGAACTCCGGTTGCAGAGTCCGTCCCCCAAAGTGGGACGCTTTTTGTCCATGTGACAGCACATTTGCATAACAAACCTTAGAGTGAAGGTCTAATGCTGTACATGTCGGTAACACCGCAGATTCTTCCGGTTTTGTTTCTTTTTTTTTTGTAGAGTTAGTGCCCGTGTCAAGGTCACTAAATAGATCACGCGTATGTTGGTGTACAGTGATTATGGAACAACTTTTAATGGAGTATAGTTTTTACTTCATGTAAATCTTGATTTCATAAAAATCACACCAACTTGTACTTCAACATAATCGGATCATCCGAAAAATCACCTGCTGTAGGTCATTAGTCAGCACCAAAAACAAGCATGACGTGGAAATACGAACAAGTTTAAGCTAGGTTTATAAAAAAGCAAGCATTATACTAAGCCCTATACCTACCCTATTCTTTTGTTTTTAGTACATTTTGAATTTGCAAGATTTTATGAATCATGCGCAAGATTAATGGCGTATTTGTTTGCAAGTTCTTTGATACGTCTTTCTCAATCTAGCGTTATCGGTATCGATTTCATCACCCAGTGTACCAGCAGCACTATGTTGTACTGCGAATGAAACAAATTTGACAGCGGTGAAGATAACAGCGAACAAAGACAACATCACAAAAAGGTGTATCAATGTTTATATCTTAAAGCACTGTTGGTCTTCTTTCAGGCAATCCTCAAATGTTTTGATACGGTGAAGTGAAAAGATAGGGAGGGGAGTTGCAATTCCACGCATACGCTTTCCACACATACACCCGCCGCATGCTTGTTTGTGGTGTGTTATATGAAGCAGAACATAAACCGTCCACCGTTCGTTTTTCGGGTCACGCTGCCCCAGCCATCCGGTGACTGCATCGTGCAATAAAAACCACTACTCCTCGATGAAGAAATGCTTATCAAATTCCGTGGCTATGCAATGTCTAATGCTCTATTTCAGCGGGAGGGGTTGGGTGGTTTGGGAGATTGGAGGGTTCGTTCTCATTCCTCGCAAGATGCCTCGTGAGCGTGTGTGCGTGCATTCGCGCAGCGGCTTAAAATTTCACGACGTCCATCCGCGAACAAAACATTCCAGTGGCGGTGTGTTTATTATTTCGTTGATGGCTGGTTTCGTTTTACCTGCGTGCGGTCAGCGTTTGGTGTACGTGTTATGTTTCTTGGAACGTCTGAGCCATTTAAATTGATATAAAAAACTAACAGTTTTATCACTAGACGAGACGAGTTATTAAAAATTGTCTATGTTAAAACACGAATTGTCTACAATTAGATATAACCACATGGACGAAATCATTTTGTATTGCTCGTTTTTTACGTCTAGACATCTGCTACATATGAGTTTTATTGCATGATACGCCGATTTATTGAGTTGTAACAGATGATTTTGGATTTTACGAATAGTGTGTCGAAAAAATAGTATCACAATAATATAATTCTATACATTTTTGCTTGTAAATTCTTGTGGATCCAATTTGTTTTGCTAAGAAATAATTCAAATATTCCATTCTTTCATTTTTTTCATATAACCAATTGCAAATAATTTTCGACGTTTGTAATATGCGAAATAAGCAGGCAGGCATTTTATATAAAATAAAGATAAGTTATTGTAAGGGAAAGCTGCGTCACATGGTCGCTTTGGAGTGAATTTTCGATCGAAATTGGAAACAAAAAGCGCAATTTAATTACTGCAACCGGTAGTACATTAAAAAAACACATTTGCTTGGTACCAGCTTATATCAGCATCGCAAATTGGACTGTGAGCACTAGCCAACGAAGGCGATTCATCAAAACGTGAAGGGGGACGCGTTCACTTTCGCTCTCGAAAAGATTTCCGCTTTCCTACCATCGCTACTAGCTTTGACTGACGAGTGGTTGTTGTGTGTCACCTTTCGCCCGGTTCCATTCATTGGCACTACGGAAGGCGGGGTGTATTTATTTTCCAATACCAACCGCTACATCAAACTCTCTCCCATTTTCTTCGCGAAATGTTGGGAACCTCCTACGGGAGGGGGCGAAGCGCCTCGCCTTATCAGCCACCAAAGCACCCAAGGCATTTTTTCTCAAACATGGGGTGCAGCAGTAGCGGCATTTTCACGCGTTTTTAATTCAGCAAATAAAAACCCCCGCCTCAATTTCTTTCCCTCTCGCAGGTGCATAAATGCAACGGTTTTTTAGTAATGTTTAGGTGAACTCCAACGCCGGAATGAATGCTTATCAGTAGCACGAGGAAGCTGGAGTCGATATAAGATGTTTAGACTTTTAAGCTGGTTTTACAAGCCATCCTGAACTTGTGATTGGAAGACGTGCATTTTTTATTTTAGTTTTTTTATAGTCATTCTTTAATTTTGCTATGTTTGTCAATAGAAAAAAAATGATGATTTGAAATTCTTAATTGTGCTTTTTCAACCTTTTTACACTTTTATTACCTTTTTTTGGCTCATTACCACTACATATTGCTAGATTCGAATTAATTCCCATTATTTGTATCAGTGGAGGCATCAAATCCGAACCGCAGCCGGCCTCTAATATCGGAACCGATTAATCAGCCCAGCTGGTGGTGGTGTGCGTGTGTGCGCTTGTACCGTAAAAGGGTGCTCTTTTTCTCCTTCTTCTTGAGGAACCGATCGCCTGACCGTTCGCACCGACCACTGAACTTCCTTCCCTCCCAATTGTTGGTGGTCGGTTAAAGCGCCAGTCTCCCTGCCCATCACTTCCACACTCGCACATACATACACACACACACTCTCTCAGATGTTCCACTTCCGCTCCTCCACACGCGGCAGGGGCCTTTCCGCAACGGCGGTGAGGGACAACGAAATTAAATTAAGAGGCAGAATTTTAATTTATTGCCCATTCAAAAAGAAACCGAAACCGCCGCACCAGCCCCCACCCCACCGATGACGGTGGTGATGATGATGAAGGGAAAATGCACCCGAAAGGTGGCCACTCTCTGCGGCCGGAATAGGTGGGAATAACTGAGGCTGCATTTTTTCTTCTCTTTCTCCCCCTGAGCGTGCCGATTGGGTTCGGTCCGTTGGTCAGCAGCAACAGCCGCCACAGTAAGTTTATTCGCTGAGCATCCAGTCCTCCTAGTGCTTTAGATGATGCTTTTCTTATCAGACAATTGTATGCAATGGGAAAGAAAGGTTTCGGGTACGTGCGAAGGTGATATTTATTTATCTATGCCAAATGGAGTTATTTGGAGAGAAAATTACAGCTGCCGCCCCTACGGTGAAGCGAATAATTTTAGCAAAATCTGTCTGTTAACAACTTTCCTCCGTGGCGAATTTGCCTGCCCGCGTAGAGTATAATTTGGTAATTTTGTTTCGCTATTACGATTCCTACCACTCAGGAAAGTGGTTTTTTTATTCGTTTTAGAGATCGATCTCAGTGATAATCGCTGCGTAAAAATAAGGGTAACAAAAAAAAACTAACACACTAGATTAGAAAAAAAATATCCAAAATTGCTTTATTAAGCAAATCTTCCCACCACATAATGTACAGGCAACGTACATTTGTGCGACCGTGTTTTCTTGAAACAAACTGGTAGTTCCGTCTGCCCTCCGTTTTCAACACAATTGAGCAGTGAAGCTTGCTGTGCCGCCTCTCTGTTTAATGCAATTCATTGCATCCCAATGAGTAGGAGAAGAATGTGTGTGTATTGGGGGTTGGATTGTTACGATCATCACACATCAATCGCTGATGATTTTCTACTGTTTTTTCTGTTCTTCGACTTCTATTTTTCTACTTCCTACGATTGCACGATCGTACATTGTTTTTTTTTGCTGTGGTTGTTTTCTACTGTGCTTCTTGTGTTTGTGTTTCATCGACTACAGTTGGAGCCGTCATGTTTGATTTGTTACTGTTAGTGATGAGCTTTTGATTTTTTAGCGAATATTATGAGTTCGTTATTATCATTAGCTTGGGAGCATAGTTGAAAGGTACATTTTCTGATATTTGTTTGTTGAAATATTGTGTGGTAAATGATATATTTATTGAGAGATTTATTGATTTGTAGAGCTCTATATGATGCATTATACCTTTGAAGTATAATTTAAATACATGGCTTTCATTTACAACAAAAATTACACCTCTGGCAGTGCAGGTAAATTACAAAATCCATTACCAGCAAAGGAACAAACACCCATCATCGCGCGCAACTGTGATCGCATGACGAGAAACAGGGCGTCAACCGAAAGAATAGCCGTGAGGGAATATTGAATGCCGGGGCCAAAAAGACCTGCACACCAAACATACAAAATCACACCTTTTTTCCTGCACCCGTCGAAGGGAACAGGTAAAACAGGGCTTTTGACGCCCACCCACCATCGTCCCACGAGGGGCGATGCATGCGGAAACAGGTTCGGTCAGGTGCTTTAGGTCCCGCGTGGAATACATCACCGAAACGTGCAAATGCATAGCCATAAAACCGGAAAATTGAAACACGACAATGATGTGAGCATAAGTTGATGGTGGTGAGTAACATTTTCTCTCACTAGCGAGCGAGCTCATTTTGTTTATTGTATTATTCGGTGTGTTCACAACAGATACGCAAATGCATTAGTGCGTTTGAAAAGCTGCTGTATTCGTGCCCACGGAGTGTGGCCAGTTGAAGGTCACTGGCAGAGTTTCACGCGGTTTCACCTGCTTCACTGTTGTTGCCGCATATGATCATATGATCTCATCTCACCGCGTGTGAGTGTTGGCGCGCTCATCATCGCGCATATGATGGATCGCAAAAGGGGTTACGAATTTATCGAAGAACCACACACAAGCAAGATGAAATGAAGAGGAAGAGAGTGATTGCAGCGAAAATGAACGATAGCAGCAGTGCGTATGTGCGTTCACTTTCCCTTTGTTTTGATCCGAATCTTCGCACGCACAAACACATACACCCATGATCGCAGCATTATGACCGGATTCGATCCGTATGCAGCGGCTGGCTGGACTGCGCAGATACGTGAGAAAGTGATAAAACGCTGCTCGAAGTTGATGAAATCGAAAGGTTTCGTTCGTTCGAGTGATATTATTTACATGGACGATCATACACAGAAATTTAATATCGATCGGTCATCGGTCAGTTGTTTAAACATTTTTTTGTTCATATCAAAAGTACGTAATCGGTTTAACTTTAAATTTTGTGTCATAAAGCAATAATTAAAAACTTATAATACAAATTTGTACGCTACTTTACCTATCCTCATTTTGACCTGTTTGACCTGTTTTTTTTAATAAAGGTCTAGTTTAATATTTCTGTTTTTTTTTCACTTTTGTTTTACATTGTTTGGTTATTCTTTCCAAATTTAGAGTTTTTTGCTACGAGTTTTGTAAATAAGTTATGTACATTGTTTTATCTTTTCTGAATACTACTAAAATGCCATTTAATATATAATATGTTCCGGCAGTAGCTGCTGTCATTATAATATCCATTACAACTGCTTCGATAAAATCAACATCCAAATTGGGTGTAACGATCCGGGTCAAGAGAAGTTGCCCTCGACGAAATGAACACCTACCGTCGATCGCCACGTCAACGTAGGTGTCGAAGTGTTGTGTTTTGCCTGAAGAAGCATACCTTAAGATTTATCACAACCCATTAATCAACAAAAAAAAATGAAGTAAAAACTACCGTTGTGTGTTTTCTTGGTGCAGCTCAGAGCTCTTCATTCAAACACTTTTAGGGTGGTGTCCCACCATATGCTTAGGAAAGCATATTCGCCGAACATTGTGCTACTACCCATTTGAACCACCTACTCGTTGTGCGGTATGGATGGTCTGGCCTCATTCGCATTGCGATTCGATCATCAGCCTCATCATCATCGACATGCTGCTCACGTTTAGTGGGTTAGGGGGTTTCGCGAAAAGCTCGCAAGACGAACCTAACGAAGCCAAACACAAACACACGAAAAGAAAAATGATAAAAATAAATAAATAAAATAAGACCCGCAACTCGCCCACATGTTTCTAGTGTGTATGTGTGTGTGCGACGAATTGGGATTATGCTGTCCGCAAACTAGAAAGTGCATCCGCGCGGTTGGGTGGTCCGATGTTGTCGAATTTTAACCTGCTTTTGCATTAAAGTTTTTGTGCGCCCACAAGCAAAGCAAAACAGAATGTAGAAAGCAAATGTTGTGGAAAACACGTGTGCCATTCCCACCGATATAAAATACAAAAAATTTAGAGTTTTTTTCACACTAAAAGAAAGATTTGTTTGTGTGTTTGTGAGAGGAGAAATTTGCAAGCGGAAGGGACGATAACGATTTCGTTTCTCTCCTCTATTTATCGTTCCATTCGAACCCATTTTCGTATCCATTTCTATTTCCGTTTCCTTGTTTCAATGCCTCGGTTCGCAAAATAGAAACTGACGATGCGAAAAGAGCACCAGTTTGTGGATGATGTCACGGGTTCTCGAGCTCGCCTTTGATTTTGATTTTTCCTCTTTCAATCTCGACGATCTGTGGCAAGAGAAGATCATTTATTTGTAACGACATGTGTGCACGTACGTCATGGCAAAATTTAGCAACCGATTTGGCGAATCTGTCTTCGCTTTTTTGTGTTGTCTGCGAGGGGGCGCTTGCCTGGGGAATGGCGCTGGAGCGGAACAGTTTATATTTAACTAATTAAGGTTTTTATTTCCTTTCTTTTCCTACACAATGTGCGTGTTGTCTTCTAAAACATATAAAGAAAAAAACTGTGCGATCACCATACCGGATCGGTGATATCACTGTCTAAAAGGTTTCTCTCAATTCCGAATCCGAATCTCTTAAACATGCAGCGCAGAGCGTGTGCGGCATTCCAGCGGGGAAAAGATCGAACGAAACGAATCCCGGGGGCCGGTTTTAAAGTAGGTGTTAATGGAAGTAGGTTCAAAGTTCGTTTGAGCTATGCCGCCGGTGGTGTGAAGTTGGAAACGATTTTCGTTTTCCTAGCCACCATGTGAGACTAATATTTAGTTAACGATCATGTTTATATGATGGTTTCATTAACATTAAACAGAGCTGAAAGCTGCGTCGACAGGAAGTCATCGCTTCTCTAATCGCTATGATTGATGGAAAGGGTATGCCTACGGAAGCCAATTGGCCATGAAAAGATCTAAGCGTTTAGATACACTCCGATTCCAATATTGATCTCCGTTGTGTATAACGCGGTGTATGTGGTATCGATTTAATAGTGACCTATATGTGCAAGGATAGGATATGTTGCCCGACCTCAGAGTTACCACCGTGGGTTGTTGAACATCTGCAGCATTTGTGAACGCGTTTAATTTAAATTTGAAGTTACATTTGCCCCCATATGTTTTAAAAGTGTGCAATATATCTTATAAAACTTTTTTTTTATGATTCTTTATTTGATTTTAAACATTGCAGTGGTTTTTAAAATCACCCTCATTTCCCGAATAAGTTTTAATAGGAAAGAGCTCACCCCATTAGCATACACCGTGGCTCCGATACGAAAATAAGGGCGTATCAGCATAATCACACCTTAGCATGCAACTGCAGACCAATCCCCGGAATAGGAAAGGGAAGCAACGCAAACGAGGAAGAAAATCCATCCGTCTGCTTATCCGCAGTGTTCGAGACGGCTTTTTCCCCTCTGTTCCGAAAAACTACACGCTCACATGGACGGTCGCATCGGGTGCTCTGTCTACGTGTTTGATATCTGATGCTTGGCGTTTTACTATAATCACACGATGACGGTCACAAATGTCGGTTTGACTTGGGTTTCGGCAAAAGACAAGAGAAGAAGAAAAAAACTCCTACATCCGCGAGTCGCCCAGTCATGCATGCTCATCGGCCCAGCGTCCGAGTTGGCTACTTAAATATAATTAAAAATAATGAATCATTTCGCTACACGCAGTTCCTGTGCTTTTTTTTGGTTGGTTTTGTTTTGTTTGCTTGGAAAATCGTAGGAAAACAGTGTGTTCTGTTGCTCTAAAGCTTTGTTTGTTTTTTGTTATACCTTCCTGTGCCACCAATCGATCAAAATGTAGTACATAATTAAATCCACTGACGTCAGTTTTGTAGTGAGATGGTATTTTTCAGAACATTTTTCAATAACAACAGTTCGGTTTTGTTGTTTAGCCGCTTGGATCGCTTAATTTAGCTCCAGTTGGTGTTACATGTCACCTGCGTGATTGTCATCTTTTCTTGAACGTCTTTCCAAGCCTCCCAACGCACAGAAATGACTTCATTCATTGATAAATATTTAACACTCTGCGATTATGGCACGGTAGAGGGAGAGATACATAACACACCAAGCTCCGTCTCCATCTCCCTTACTGTTGTGATTTTGTTGTCTGAAGCTTCAACATTCTTGCGTTTGAAGTAGTTGTTTGTCTTCTCTCGTTTGTTGAAGTACTGCTGGAGAATAAGCGCATGGATGCGTGTGTGAGTGCTTGTGTCCGGTTGTGGTGGAAATTGAAGGCTATGTCCACGACGCAAGCGGCGGGCGGGCCAGAGGGTGTTGCTAATACAGAGGAGAGGTGTCGTTCGCCCACATTAGCTTGATGTCATGCTACTAGGGTGTAATGGAGTTTTGGGTTATTTACCTGACTACTACCACCACTCCTTCGTGCCGAGGTTGTCGTCGGCAGATGACGACAGCTTTCAATAAACCCCTGCTCAGGCGCCTGCTCTGTTCCGATTCATTCAATCCGATCGTGGGTGGTGCGATCGAGGTTGCCGCTGTCTGGTCGCGAGCCGTACCGCGGCGAATCGTAGGATTCAAAAGTGAAATACACAAATTTACCATTAAAAACGCACAGACCAGTCCGGTGCGGAGAGTCGCCGCGCTGTGTAGGTAGAAATATTTTGGAGCGCACCAAACGTCACCTCCGAGGATGGGTGGACGATAATGTAGCAAAACTAATCGATCTAGAGAGTGACGACGGTGCGGCAAGTATTTTAATTTCAACCGGCAACAACAGTTTAAAAGCTACATTCAGTCATTTGTAGGTTTATATCTCTGAAATGAATCACCGAAAGATTTGAGTGTATGAATATGTATGAACATTTTGATGGAAATGCAAAATTTGTGTTGAAAAATGTGTGCTGTTTTGAATAGTTTCAGAGGACGCTACATTGAAATGGTATTTTACCAATTTGTTAGTAATTTTAATTGGAGAAATGCAAACTAATTCTCTTAAAGAAACTTTC
This sequence comes from Anopheles farauti No. 4, assembly GCA_000956215.1. NCBI lineage: Eukaryota > Metazoa > Arthropoda > Insecta > Diptera > Culicidae > Anopheles > Anopheles farauti No. 4. The sequence continues at coordinate 1,025 of JXWZ01005529.1, read as the reverse complement.
TCGAAAGAAATCTCGTTTCTACGAGTTTATTTTTATCTTTCTAATTTCAAAATATGCATATGGTCTCACAAAGAAGACATCGATCATTTTCCATCTTGTTAAAGGAGCCTCCTTCATTTAACAACGTCCTACAAACATGCATCTCGATCAGAGTGCTGTTGGTTTTACTTTCAGTACGTGCCTTTATGCATGGTGTCAGATTAGCGTCTCAAAACCTCCACTAGTTCCTACGAATTCAAAAACCCTAGCATTTCCAATCTTTCGGTGCACGTCGTTGTAATTTAGCTCGATGTTTTCTTCGCCTGCACCTCTTTAATTACCAATTTGCTGCTTACTACTTCGGAAGTCCTCTGTTGAGGGTTAGAAGAAAAATACAGAAAAGGCAAATTCCTAACCTCACAAATCATTAGCCGCACGTACGCTGGAAAAAAATGAACCAGAACCACACAAGCGCCTCCCAACCATAACTGTAACATATTCGTCTCGGCCCCCGAAGTCCATTCCGGCGATGATTTAGTGTGTATGTAAAAAAAAACCCGACCCCACGAACGGTGGAATGTTGGAAGCGTTCGGAGATCGGCAAAAGATCCGGTTGCACGGCTGCATTTTCTTCGTAGCATAAACAAACCACGCAAAGCAGCTAGCTGCCTCGAGTTGCGCTGGGCCGAAGTATGGTTGATTGCAGTTGTGTAAGCTACCATGCACTGCACCGAGAGAGCAGCACGGAAAAATAGACACATCAATGCACCGATGAATGGTGGAAGCCGCCGTCAGTCGTCTTCCCGAGCTTCCCTTTTTGTTCCTTTCCCGAGGTCGGACTGTTTGCGCACTGTTTGTGTTATGCTGCAGTTGCAGCCAATTATTTCCAGGCTGCGCTTGGCAAGGGGGCGGTGTGTGGGGGGCCTAGCATATGGGCTTTCCAACCTTCCGCCCCGAGGCCACTGTTTCTGAAGTTCGAAACAGAAAATCTCTACGTCGGCAAGAAACCAGAGGCCCAGCTCGGAACAAAAGCGATGTAGCAAGAG
>JXWZ01005526.1:0-26726 GCA_000956215.1 Anopheles farauti No. 4 | reverse complement strand
GATGAAATAACAAGATCAGATCATGGTGATGCTAAAAATGTCTTATACTACAGCTTTATATTCAAAATACTCTAACAAACAGAAAATCTATCAAGCAACTGTTGCTTATGTTATTTATTCGTTTTTTCTCTCATTAATCCAACGCAACAGTTTGTTGATGATGAAATGAAATTTAATGCCAAAACATGACCCTTCAATGCAAGTGTGCACAACAAACGCAGCAGCATCCATTCGGAATGAAACTGCATTCGAAACTGCATCCCTCCATATGCACGTACCGGAGTTTCATCCGTTGCAGAAACCTATTTTCGGATGCATTTTCTGACCGATGAAAACTGCAAACAAATAACAATAACCATTCAAAGCAATTGGAAATTTTCTGCCCAATTTTTGCTCTCTCCCTCTCGTTTTGTCTCGTTTCGTCTCGATCACTCGCCCATGCAGGGATGTTATTCGTAGAAATGTATTTCGAGCCACCGTGGTAGAATCGGCCACCCGGCCCACTAGCGCGTGTTTCGTTTTAGATGAATCGAACCCGGTAGTCGATTTATTGTACCGCCGGTGCTGCCTGCATCGTAGTAAAATGCACCACGAAATGCATCGACGGTCAGTGCAACGTGCACCCACGGGCAAAATACGCGGCCAAAATACAAACGATTATCGTAAACAAAATAATAAACACTTGTCCACTTGTCCAGCGCATTTGCCCTTTGTAAGATGTGATGTGCCTGAAGGAGGCGAGGTGGAAACGCTGAACTGAACGCCACGAAGGGCGCCATGTGGTCATTTTCGGGCAAGCTGCAGCTGCATTGCTGCGATGCACCGGTCCTGCCTCACCGATGCACAGAGCAATCGTTATTCTAATTTTATCGAGACAGTTTAAAACAATCAATCGCAAGTGGCCGTCGTCCCGTCTGCCGCGCCTTTGTCGTCGAGCACTGTTTTATTGATATTGAAAATTTTCCACTTTTCCACTGCGGTTGTATGCAGTTTCACGCACCAATCACCGCAGCGGACGGGAGATTTATCGTGCCAGAAACGATTTTCACTCGTAAGACACTTAATGGGAAACGTATCATTCAGGACGGTGGAGGCGTGCGTTTGTCGTGTTATTTCAATTTTTACAATATTCAATTTAACAATGCGCCGTACACGGTTTCGTCTTTACTTAAAATTTTATATTTCACACCCACCATCTGCCTGGACGTTCACATTTCCATCGGAGTTTGGTTCCATCATCGCAAAAAAAACTTTTTTTTCTATCGTCCTTTATCGATTCGAATTTATTATATGCGATTATCTGGAAAACGGCTCGTACAAAGGAATTGTAAAATAGCGTGAATGGAAGAAAGGAATGGAATCGAACGAAGTATGGCGCTGGCCCTAATGTTTTCGATTTTATTTCTCAAAAGAGCCACTCCGCTTGTCGAATCGGTCGAGTTTTCCTACACCCAGTAAATCGTAAACTGACTGGTTAATGTTGTTCATGCTTCTCTCAGGACTTTCAAGACGTACGCCGTCCGAAGGTTTTCACTGTTGTACACGCAGCCTACAACCGTTGATGGTCATGCAGAGAAGGTATTCCACTGGCGTGGTAGTATAACCTGAGGAAGAATAAAATTTAAATTTATTCACGAACTCCATCCGTGAACGAACGAAAGGCGACGAAAAAGTTTTTCCCATTTTGTTTTCCCCTTCCCCTTCCCGTGCGGCTGGTGTTTGATGAAAGATTTCTCGGCATCGATGAAAGTCACCTTGCCGGAAATGATTTCCTCCTTGGAACATGAAAAAAGGACCTTCCAAGCCCGTCCAGAGCAGCTCGTCGCTGCAAGGAACGAAAGGGACCGTAAAAAGTGCTATATACATTGGTGAAATTTTAAATCAACTCTCCAGTGGCGTGGAGTGCGACAGGCGAAGAGATTGATTTATGTAACGGATCCACTTTTAGTTGCTCCAGTGCTGCTATATCGGCTGTATCGACTTACACCATCGAACACGGGGTCTCCCGCGCGAAAAGTTTTTTTTTGTCTTACGAAAATGCCTTCTACCTTTGGTGTGTGTGTGTGTGTGTGCGAGCGTGGGGTACAATAATGGCTTTAATTTTTCGCACCAATTTTTCGTGTCTTACCTGTCATGTTATGATCGTCGTCGGTGCCGCTGATCAACCGAATCCTTGCGCCTGCTAAATGTAAGGATTTATTGCATCACCGAAGCGCTTGCGATGCGGCGGCAGCGTCTTGAGCGACGTAAAAAGGCAAAAGTTCGGTTCAAAGTTTGGGCGTTCACGTCGTGTACACGGGCTGACAGTTGGAAAATTGGAAAACCCTCCAGAAGGCAACCACGCTGCCGCGTGTAGAGTGCCGGTGGAAACGTCCCGTTCGGTTTTCGGAGAGGAAGTCTACCGAATCTTTTCAGCGCCACACTTTTTGGGCAACCGGTGTGGCACCGAAAATTCTTCCCGAAGCAATTTTATATTACAACAACCCTACCTGAGAAAGGGGATTCCTTGGGCAGGCGCTTGGAAGTACAGCGCCAAAATTGTAAATTTCCACGTGCACCACAGGAGCTTGCCGTGTTTAGGGTAGCTCGGGTTAGCGCAGTTCAAAATAACACTGCAAAGGTTAGCAGTTTTAAAATTAACGAAGGTAATTCAAAAGGAAGGAAGCTACTTACTCGATTGTAATGCATATTGATGGAACTTCAATTATGTAGAATGACTTGGTGTTTCCTGATAGGTTGAGTTTCCTGAACATGAACAGTAGAATAGTCTGAAATGGAGTACCATTTTACAAGTAAGCAATCCCCATGGTTCGAGTTGGTATGGTTTTCATGAGTCGGTAGTGATTTTAATTCAATTTTATTTAGAATAACCTACACTTTATTGATAATAAACAGCTATTATTCGAATGTAAAACTGCACATTTCTTGCCGGTAGAAAAGCTCGAAAACTACTTTCATTACCGATCTAGGCTAATTTTAAATAACTGTTAATGTATTCTCTCCATTAAAGCCGCTGATTCCGAGCCACCTTCGCCTAATGAAGGAGCGGCACATTTTTGGAGAGTCATTCAACACACGCATTTAACACGATTGAAGTGAGCGGTGCGATGAATACGATTACACAGTGACCACCACTATTCAAATGCAAGGATTTTCCCTAAATAAACCCCCCGAAAATGAAATTTGGGAAACTCATTTTCGGTGCTTTCGAAGTGGCGATTGTTTTTTTTTTTTTTTTATTCATTTAACCTCACCCTACCTTCGCGCTTTTGATGTTTCACGCCCGAAAATTCTATTCCCCACACTCGGGTTCCTGATTTCGTAAACGCTCAACCGACCGTGGTTTCCAAGAGGAACTGTCAAACGCGTGTGGGTTTGGAGGGCTGAGCGGGGGCAGGTGGTTGAAATAAATTTCAAATGGGTCCGCTAACGCGCCCAATTGCCCCTTTAGTAGCATGGCACACGGTGGGTGGAGCGAGAGGGGCGGTGATGGGGCCGAGCTGCAGTTTAACCGTGCGGTGCATTTCATTTGATTTAATGAGATGATTCCGATTCCGAGCGAAGGGCCGAGCGGTCGTGCGACTTGTTGGTTGGGACCTTCGTACGGGAGTCAATTGGCGATAACGATAACATACACACACGCACCAATGGAGGCGGTGGGGTGAATCTCGTTAGCCATCACCAAACACGTGGCGTACACAGGGTGCAAAACGGCAAGTAGTGTGTGTGTGTCCGAGATTCATTTGATGATAAAAGCGAACGCGATTTGCATATATCGGTTTCAACTATTATCGCCCGCACGCGCCCTTTTCCGGGAGGCATCGACGGTCAGTTCAGTTGAGCGCACTTCCGGACCGGTTTCCGGATTAGTTACGGGGCTGGTGGGCAAGTGAGTGGGCAACGATCGGGCCTAATCGTTTCCCGGGAACCTCTACTGGGTCCTTTTTAGGGGTGCAATTTACCGACCCCGAGCGTTGTGAAGTGGTTCTAAAATAACGCACCGAAATCGATTTCGGTCACTTATGAAACTCGTAATGAAACCATTGCATTGATTTGACTGCAATCGATGCTTCGGAATGCTTCAAATATTTAGCGGCGAATCAAATGAACTCATCATTATGGCCTGGAATCTCGCTACCTTCCATCAGTGTTTGGAGTGGGAAAGGTGCAAGCGGATTCAAGCGAGAATTTAAATTCCTATTGTTTTTTTTTTAATGTGAAAAACAAATCATCTCCATACGATTGAGAGATTCAGCAAATCTTCTAATCCAACACCCAACAAAACAACGCCAGACACCAGAATGGAACGTTCCACTTTTATCGCTAATCGCCACCAACAGTGCCTTGGTCACGTATCAGCATAATGATGATACTTTGTCGTGCCCGGAAAGAATAAAACCGGCCGGTCGGTGGTTGCCTATAATGCAAAGATTTGCTTGCAAGGAGCGGCTGTTCTTCTCCTCCCTTAGACGAGACACGGCCATGATCGTGCTTTTTTCCTCCAAGTTGTTCTTTATGTGATTGTTGCTTACGCTTTCTCGGGTGGGAACCAATAAATGAAAAAACACATCTAGAAATGGAAGTGAGCAGGCTTCCTTGCCTGCTAAAATAAATTTATTTATTTTTTTTTACCGATAGTTCACGAACAGGGAAAAAAATCTGCTATATCCCTTCCCTCCAACTCACAATTGTCAATAAACTCTATTTGTTATCTCGTGTGTTGTTGTAGTTCAACAACTACGGACGAAGCAAACCACAACATTCATTTGGCGGGGTCTTCCCTCATTCGATTACGGTCCGTGTGCAGCTCCTCCTGGTTTCGATCACTCTACGGGTGATTTTTATTTCGTGCGCTGCGTTAGCACAGGGATAAAAAATCAATCGCCGGCACCGGGTCATGATGGGCGGTGCCGGACACTGTCCCGTCCCGGATCCACGACGGCTCCAAGGGATATGTACAAACGATTTCGTCTATCATCGCACCATAATTCATCCATTCTAACGACCAACTTTTCTGCCCAGCCGAAACTGCAGTGGCCGCAAGCAGCAGCAGCAGCAGCAGCAGCAGGCATTAATTCCATCGTGCCAGGCAGACGAACGGAGCGCGAAGGCGTATCTTTTTCCCAAGTTTTCCTTCCCAACTGCCCGCGTGGCCTGTGGTCGTGTGTACCGTACCGTGCCCGGTGGAAAACAAACAGATGTGTTTGTAGATATTTTTTCCTCGATTTCCTTTCGACGCGCGCCACGCCGAATGCTCTCCGGTGCAAATATTCCACTCCCCCAAAACCGATGCCGACCGACCGAACCTGCTGCTGTGTTAGAATGCTAGAGGTAAAGAAAAACAGGCTGCCCGGGCACCCTTGCACACGGGTGAAATGGGAAAACGCTTTTTAATCATGGTGTGAATTTTCCGACCACTTCCGGCCATTCCGACCACCCCGCGGGCGCAAATGGAGGAAATGGATGAATGAAAAAAAAAAAACTTCTGCTAAGAATCCGCTCTCTGCCAGTCATCTTCGCATTTCGATCGTCGTAGGTGGTTTGTTGGTTCATTCTATTTGATTGCCATCCCACCTTTTGCTTCCACTTACCATCCACTTGGATTCACTAACCAAAGTGACGGGCGAAAAAACTAGGGCTTATTTTCAGGTCGCTAAGAGGTTTCACAGTCCGGCATGAAATTTGTGTGCATCGGGATAGAAAAACAGCACTCTATAGCGCCAAAACTTGCCAACGCAATTGGGTAAACAATTTTCTTTATTGCGCCAGAAGTTTGTTTTTGTTTTATGCGAAACGATGTGCGCAAAGAGAATTTTTTTCAATAAAAATATCTTATATTGATTTGGTGCTATTACATGCCGTAAAAGTTCCATTCTTTTTTGTTATAGAAATTTAGTAGTTAGTTTTCCACACCACACTGCAAGTCAGTGACTTTTTTTTTCTTTTAGCTTTCATTGACAAAAAAGCTCATAAAACCATTCTGCTCGCACTGATCAGCCCGTGAAATGTCAATTTCATCATCGATACGGAAATCGATTTTCCAATCGGGAAACGCGGGTGGCCCACTCTTTTTTCGGTAAACACTTTTCAATCCCACAGCCCCATGGCTTTGATTCGCAATCGTGCGGCTGATTGCAGGCATGGAAGACTGAAGCGACAGGCAAGAAGGAAATAAGCTATCATTATTAATGCGGGATTCATTGGGCACAATGTTGCACATTTTCGCCCCGCAGATCATCACGCCGTACATTAAAGCACGCATTTGCAATGGTGCACGGCAGAGAGATAGGGAACCAAACGGGAGAGGAATAAAAACACACAAACACCCTCATGCCGCTGATAAAAAGCTTCCCCGTGTACAATGTCGTGTATTGGGGAGAGAATAGCGGCACACAGTGGCAAGGGGCGAACAATAATAAATGATAACACCACAATCAGTGTCGCCCGCTTTGGGGTTTTCGGTAATGAACTGCAAACAACCGAACGCGTATAATCGCTCGAGGTACTTTTTTTTTAACATTTTGCCGAGTATTTCAAACGGTAGGGAAAAGCGATTGCAGTACCGACCGTGGGGAGGTCACAAAAGAATGTCGCAAAAGGGCCAGGAATGATGCAACAACGCATTCATTTGCAGAAACTTTGCAGTGGGGAGACGTATTTTCATTAAATTAAATGACAAATTTAAATTATGCACAATAGCTGCAGCGACAAATGCTCGAAAATGGTATTTTTCCAGAATTTTTTGGATTCGATATTATATATGTTTAAATTATGAATAGAGTTTTTATGAACGCTAGATGTACAAATCATGGATAATCTTAGGTTAATAACTTTCTTGCGAAAGAAATTTGAGCAATCCACCAGTCCAGGCTGTGTACAATCGGGCGTGAAAAGATAATGAAAAGCATAATAAAAATAAATATAAATCTTCACCTTTCCGCCTGCTGGTTGACACACACAAACACACACAAACAGACCCAACCAACAATTGGACAATCACATTCATACAAAAGCGCTTGAGGACTGACTGCGACATATTTCTGCCCACCGATGTTGTTGTGCTGGGAAAATGGAAAATGTTGATGCCGTTGCGGTGAACGATATCGGATTTGGAGTTTTTTTCCCATAGAAAAAAGGGATGAAAAATCATTCCATTTTTCCATTGTTTTCCCTACGCTCGACCGGATTCCACGAGTGCGAACGTGTCCACGGGCGTATATTGAAATGCGGTTAAGGATAGTGATTTTTGTATGCATTTTTCTCCCCGGGCCTTATGCAAATTGTGGAGCATTCGTTTTTTTTCGTTTTGTTTACTGTTGCATTTGTTGTCGTTTGAATTTTTGAGTTATGATAATTTTATTTCCCTCCTCCCACTCACAGGCACTAGGGGTGTGTCTCGTTTTACGGTGCCTCAATTTCAATTAATATCCGAAAATCCCTCCCCCTCCCCCTTGACAACTGGCAGCGCCACGTGGGTGAATGCAAAACATCAAGAAGCATATAATCCACTCGTACTGGCAAGGGGAAGTTCGGTTGGAGAAACCCCGAGGCAGGAATTTATCGGAATTATTTTTTTTTTTCCAACGATACGGCTTTTATTTTTGGGATCTCTGCACTTCGATACGCACGTCGGTGGCAGCGAATCATTTAAATTTCATTGCGTTTTAAATGCTTTATTATTGGCAACCATCGGGCACATTGGAAATCATCCTCACGGGCCGCTCCATCGGCCGCAGTGGTAATCGTACACAAAAATGGCAACAATCCGATGCACGCCGGAAAACAGCCCGCCAGTTCCCCGAAGTGTGATAATAATTTATTAACGAATGCGTCCCAACGGAACGCCCGGTGCTGGGCAACACAAACCCGAAGAGAATCCTTTGTTGCTCGCTGATTAACCACAGTTTAATGCCTTATTGTTCCGCGTGAAATTAATTACGTTGGGCGGGGTTTTGCTGCCACAAAGCTGAGTGTTGATAATTAACGTGTTAGGTGCAAAAAAATCAAAAACGAATGTTTGATTATTCACGCATTTGCTTGAAGCTCCGCAAACACGGATTTTTCTTGTGACATGACAACTGTAATGAAGCATATTTAGAGCATTGTGGAGCCCCAAGATTACCAGCACGCTTTACCCAGTGCACGTTATTGATTAGACCCGATTGATGAATTGGTTAATTCCAAAGTCCATCCTGTCCAGGTCGATGTCTCCGTCGCACGTTCGCAAACGCCTCGAAAGGATGGCGTGTCCCGTCGTCATCATGATCGTGCTCATCGCCGTCATCATCATCTTCACGGATCGCACGCCATGAATAATGCATGCGAATCCAGTGCGAAACGCACGCGCAGGCAAGCATGGAAGGAATAAACTAATTTTCCATCTTGCTTTAGCCTTCAAGACCGCCAGGCCTCGGTTGCCAGATTTTGGGGTGGCACAAACAAACCCGCTTGTTCCACCTACTGCAGCTGCAATTTTTGCCCGCCATACGCCCGCGAGCGTGTCCCTTTGCGAAATGTCGCGGGCGACGGTAGCAGCAAGCGACGGTGTCGCCACCCCCGCCCCGTAAGCCTCGTCTCGCACACAACGAACCATGTTGAATAATCACCCAAACAATCGCTTTCGTCATTCCAATAGAGGCCCTGCCGGTTGAGCATAATCCAGCATAATACATTATTCACGACCAATGCCCGACCATTGTTGACGCGGAAGCGAGACAAGTACGTCCATCGACCGATCGTCCGATATGTCCTCTCCTCCCCACGAGGTTTATGGTGCATTCCGTGTGTCCACGTGTATGTATGTGTGAGTATCCGTCATTGTTCGGTAGGGTGGGGTGTAGAGTAAAACATAAAATTAACCCACACCCGCAACCTCTATCTTCCCTTCCGGCGGAGAGTGTTCGTTAGAAATAGTACCTACATGGTAGCGGAGAGGTCCACGCGGTCCCATAATGGATTGCATGGTTCGACCGGCGTGCGTTTGGAGGACGACGCCGTAATGTATGGGCTTTCGCACCAGGAGGTAATCCTTGTCTCTCCTTGTTTCTGCTATCAATGCCAGCCCGGCGCTTTTCTTCTGCCAGTCACTCAGGAAGCTCGTGAGGAGGTTGCTGCATCGTAGCTGCTGTCGTGCCTTCGGAAGGACATTAATAATGCCAACGGGGTCCCTCCCCATAGCAACGCCGGCGACATGCAACTTGAACAGAAAAAGGCTACTTCTCCAGTGTGAGTTCTCCAGTCGCACGGCCGCTTGATGGGATGGGACGGTGGCTGATTATTGATTCCGGGTGCAAGGATGATCCACGGCACAATGTGGCTCATCGGCTCGTGATGTGTAGCAGGAGAGAAAGGGAGCGAACTAGGTCGCTATAGCTTGCGCAATGTTTGTCCTTTTTTGTATGCACATACACCCACAACAGTACCGCCTGCCCATTACTCATCAGTTAGGACCAACATGCGTCCTGCAATCAACAACTCATCATCAGCATCATCAGCCGGCTGTCATTAGGGATATGGGGGCTACCGTAAGGAAGCGGAAACGTTCCATTGGCGTGCGCCACGCGTGCTGCTTTCCCTGATGGTGCATATTAATATTTATCGCTGCACTTGTAAAAGTGTCATAATCAACAATTTATTTCAAAACGTTCCCTTTCGAACAACCCAAGCAACCCATGGAAGTGCGCAAGAAAGTAGAAATTCAGCCCCAGTTTTTCTCTCCCTGTTTTATTCCGGCTCGTGTGTGGTGGAAGCGGAAAACCAAAAAAAAAATAAGATAACGATCAATGGACACCGCCCGTCAGATGGGCCGACGGGCATTGTTGGCCGTATGAAAAATGATTTTCCATTTTCATTACGGCGAGCGTTTTCCCTTGCGTACCATCGATGGAATCGAATCGTTAGATACGACGAAATAAGGACGTTCGGCACGCAACGGTTCGGTGGGAAATAAATCCTTTTCTCCATCTTGAATCCATTTGGTCGGCTCGGTGCGCCACCATCAGTCAACTGTCAGGCCGGGGCCTCAGGCAGCCGACCTTTAGCATAGGCGGGGTGTCAGATGTTCAGTTGGAAAGGCAAGACGGAACCGCTTTCCTGCACGAGAAAACTCGATTAATATCCCCGTTCATAAAGCCGCGCGCAAGACCTTTGTGGACACTCGCAATCAATCTAGGTTTAGCTTTGCACTACTTTGACACTAGAAAGCAAGAATATAAAAATAAACTATCACATACACTTGGCTTTAAATGAACCAGTAAAAAAAAACGTATAAAAAGGACAAAAGAAGGACACGACCAGTTTGAATTCAAAACCAATTCAACACGAAAAAGTATTAACTAGTACACACGGTTTTAATTACTCGTGGATTAAGTTGTGCCTGCCATCAGCGACATAAAGCCCACTCTGTTGCTGTGTTGTACAAAGTGCTAATCGTTTTAACACATACTTGTGACGGTCTTAAACATACCGAGACACCAAAGCGCTCTCCTGCCCGTAATGCACAACGTAATGCACTTGCTGGTGGGCTAGCTGGCTCGTGTAAATGTTTGCTTCGTTTTCATCGCAGCCCGCGCGACCTGTGCAAACCTGTGATGTGGTAATTATTTCAACTACATCTCCATCATAATCTACCCGAACCTCGAGTTTTCGGGCTTCGGTTTCCACCAGGAAGCCTGGTCGTATCCGCCATGGAACCGTGTGTATGTTTTGCCACTCATTTCGGAATGGTATTTGCCGTCCTGTTTATTTGTTGTTCAAATTTGGGTTGCTCATTGTAATAATGTGAATATTTGTACAAAGTGGGGCCAATATTCACTATCACACGGGAGTAGCGTCAAATCATCCTGCTCGTCCCATCTGCCGAGGAGCCAACCGGTGTGATACCGGTGCTGGATGATATTTGTTTTACACGTGTGTTGTCGTCCTGCCGAGTACCGACATCTTCAGCGACTAACCATCCGTCGTTGCCGTGGCGGCACGCATTTCCGTAAATCACCCGAGCGCCACATCCACCAACCCGTATCAGTCACACGGCAGCGAACTGGCAACCCTAATTGCTGCACAACCATTCGGCCCGAGCACGCCTTGGGGAAGGTGTACAATTTCTACAAATAGTTACATCCATTCATCAACCGGCTCCGGGCATGAGTCTTTTTGCAGCCCGGGAAGGCCAGAACCGGCACCATTTACCGGGTCATTTGTTGCAACAATATGGCATGCATCCCTCGTGCACTTGATCTCACATAAACCGGTGCCAGGACACCGTCAGGCGTCACGTGTACATCGTCAGTCACCTGGCGCCTCCATCTGGTGTCGAACCGATTACGGAATAACAACAGGAACGCTCGGGAGGAGGAGAGTCGCCTACTTGATAACAAGTGCATCAAAGACATACCAACGAAACAAAGGGTGGATCGGGGAGCGGGACGCAGGTCGGATGGTTATGAAAAGCCAAACCTGATTAGCTGCTGTTATGAGCTCCGATTACCGATGCATTCCGCGTGTCCTGCCCTGCCCTGCCTGCCAGCCGGACCAACCACATCCGGGCGCAGCCGTGCATCGTTCGAATAAATTAAACAACAATCAAACGATCCGGTTCGGGCTCTCCCTGCTGCCCATTAGTGCAATCACTTTTGGTTTGTTTGAACGTAAATTTGCACTAGATATTTTCGTCGGGGCCTTTGTCAGTCAGGGGGGTTTGCCGGTTTACCCTACAGGTGCGTTTCCTTTAGCGAATGCCACCCACCTACCCTACCCCGTTGCAATAACATTCACAGTCTAACACATGAACACTCCGATCCTTGAAATGCACTCGTTTGCCGAACACGTGTGTGTGTTTATGTTTGTAGAACTTGCATCACTCCCCTCGCTCCCGCGAGAGAAGTATGAGTTGGGCAAAACCAAATGGGAAATTTTCCGCACAAACACAACCGACTGCTGTGCTGTCTGCATTCGAGCGCTGTGTTGTGCGGTGTGGTCGGTTGGCCATAAATAAGGGAGGAAGATATGCCAAGAAAAGGGGGATGAAATTTGCTAGTGGCGTGGACACTGGTGCTGATGATGATGATGACGATGATGATGATGATTCTCCGGACACCGGACCGTCGAGCGCATCTCCCGTTACTACGCCGTTGATTAATCCCGGCACATCGTCCTGCCGTTTCCTGGACCGGTTACCGAAATGAAATATGAAACTTTCCAAACCATCCGCAAGACACCGTTGGTGCATGCGGACCGACGGTGGGATTAGAGACAGTGAGGGTGATGCGTTGCGTTGTGCTGCAGCCCATCGTCATCATCAGCATCGTTCCCCGGAGGCGGCATGCTATCGTCATCGTGTAGCCGCAACGCAACGACAAACTGTATTTAACAAAACCAAAACTGACCGAGTTGTAAATTTTCTGCCTACCCCGTACCCCCTCCCCCTCCTACGTGGGGTGCATCGGCCGGGTCTGCACGCATCACAGCAGTGCACAGCAGCAGTGCGTATCGTTCCCTGTGCGTGAGGGTGCGTGTGGGGGAAGGTTTGTGCAAACATCGAGAGTAGATTATAAATGTAAATTAGAAGAAGAATGCATTTCTGTGACACAACGTACCGAGAGAGCGAGAGAAAGAGAGAGAGAGAGAGAGTCCTAACCTCAAAACCGTTTCGTTTTCCCATGGCGATGACGCATACGACGCATTTCGGTTCGGAGTTTTGCTGCCATTGCTTACCCTCCTGGCCCGGTACCGTCCGTCCTCGTTGGACACGTACACGCGGCGCTTCCATCTGTGCCCTGGCCGGGGTGCACTTGATGACGCTACGCGATACGCGTTCACTTTTGGTGTCATTTAATATTTAGATCCCGGGAATTCGAAGCGTTCGGGTACGGGGTAGGATCTTCCTCTCCCGCACAGGCACACGTCGTTAATTTTTGGGGGGCGAACGGGAGGCCAAAATATATTTAATTTACCGAAATCCTCTTCTTCCCAGCTCCCGCGCTACGCCGGTGAACTTTGGCCGGGTGTCCGAAAGCGTTTCTTGGTGTCGCTTTCTGTGGCAATGGTGGACTGCTGTATTCCGCGTACAAGGCACCGGGCACCCGCTACACCTGGCACGGAACCAACTGTGGCACATTAGCGGATCGTCGGTGGTTGGCACGAGTTGTACCATTTAATTTGGCCCAGCCAGCGCGAGATCAAGAGGCTGCTGTCCTGCTGTCCTGATGTGCCTCTTAATGTCTCTAATGGTACGGGAATTTGTTCATTTGCGCACACATACATCGTCCCGTCCCACAATCCAGAGGCTCATGCGATGCTGCTGCGTTATGCAGGCGGTGGTGCGTTACCGAATGCTGCAGCTTGGAACAATCATCCAATCACCCGCACGATTCTATCGAGGAAAGCTCACCACGATCGTCGAGCCGAGCCGGTGACAAACATTAGCGCGTTCGTTCTTGCTGTGCCGTGGGTGCGAGGCGGCTACCACTGCACGTCTGCATCGTCCGATAAGGTCCGTCAGCTGCATGCGATGTGGCCGGACCTCTGTCGTCTGTCGATGGGAAAATCCGGGCCGCACGCGATATTGCGTTGCCGTTGGCGTTTATGAGACCCATGAGGAGCGAATGGCGTTGGGCAACCGACCGGCTCATTTAACTCACGCGCCAACCGTTGTCCGTCGTCGGCTGGAACGTCAAACGTAGAGCGATTTTAAATAAAAAGATCCCAAAAAGCGAGGTGTGTACGACGTTCCCTCCACCGCCGGCTCCATGTCATGGGAAACATTTCGTGTGACACTTTTGCTTTTTCGGGCGCTGTCGCTGTGCACCGTGTTTTTATTTTATTTTCTACCTATTATGCTCGGTCAGTAGCGCAAACAGTCGAATGGCAGCCGGAGCTGCTTCTCCGCACTAATAGAAGTGGATCTCGACGGGTGGAACAACATATTGAATCTGTTCTGTCCATTGCGCGAATGTGGAACCGCGTGCACGCCCGTCTGCATAACGAAATGCATCGCAATAATGAAAAACAAATGAAAAATCAACAAGCACCTAGCCGCGTATTTCCTATCTGGCATGGTCTAGTATGGATGCAGGATGAACCATTTTTTTTCCTTTCCTATCTAGTCGTTTGCATCGCTAGCGCTTTGATGGTAAAAAGCGCTCCCACTGCGTGCTAGTTTTACATTACACCATGTTTTCAGTGCAGTGCCGGTGCAGTCCCTTTCCACATGCACCATGCACGATGCACTGGGACGACACCGAAAGTTTCATTACGACTTTGCTCTCATGCGCGATCCTTCGCCGGGATCATTTCTCACCCTCTAATAAACCTGACCTCCACGACGACGACGACGACGACGGTGACTTGTTTGTGTACAACATTTGCTGTGTTTGCTAGCGAGTGCAGAAAATGTTGCCTCACATAGCCTCGTGGGAATGAGGGAATGCCCATTTGTGTACCCGCAGCAAAAGGGTCTCTTTTTTATTACGGATTCAACAGCATTTAAAATGGAATATTTAATCCGTACACAAACGGGTTGCCTCGCATGGAAATCACTTACCCCTTTCTGTGCGAGGCTTTGTCCGTCCGTCGGAGGTTCCCGATTGCGTTGCATCGGGAGCCAACCACATTCCCCTCCCCATCCCCCTCCCCTCTCCCTTCCCGTGAAACGTAAATTTGTTCCTCAAATTGCAGTTATTCATCGGATGTGTTCCGGCGACGCTTCCGGCACTCCCCGGCGTTTGCGTTTCGTCTCAAACGGACACAACGCAGACAACAACATTAACAAGAAACTTTTCCGGACCTACCGTTTCGGGTTCTTCGGTGTCGGTGTAGGGGCTTTTCTTGGTGCACATAGTGTCCGCCCGCCCCCACAACCCCCCGGAAACCCGGATACACCCGGGTGAAGCTCTATGTATGTCTGTCTGTCTGCGTTATCCTATCGGCTTCATAATTCCTCGAATGCATCGGGTCTTCCCCGGGGTCCGAGAACTGCATTCCTCCTCCTTTTCGGATCGGCCCTTCGGGCAACGACGGAGCGTTCTTCTCTGCCTCCTGCCACTAAGCAATTGCGAAAATATGAATATGCAAATTAACAATAAATAATATATGTTTGCTTCTAAAACGAACCATAAAGGCGAACCGGTGGCGAAGCGGGGTACGCGAACGGGCAGCGTGTCTTAAAGCAAACGAACCGACGTTGGTTGTATGCACTTTAGCCCGGGCGAGTCATTTTGAAGGTGACTGGTCATTTACATCATCACGGTGTGTATGTGTGTTTGCGGATTTAGCATGTTAAAGCTGGCGGCACACTCTAATCGCATCTCAACCCTTTGTCATTTCACTACGCGAAGTGTGGTTTAATACTCATTTCTGAGCAACTGTGTTTCGTAGAAGCGCTGTAAAACTATTATTAACTGAACCGCAAAAAAAACGTAAAAAGAACAATATTTATGCACTGTTTCCGTAATAAGTGGTATGTGCCCGGCTCCACCTTAACCCTTTTTTTTGATTAAATTAAAACGAATGAAATCAAATCGTTTCGTACCGACCAAATAATACGGGGCCCGTCGCCTGAAAGCGACTCCCATCGATCTAATGTAATTATGCTGAGCTATTTTTGTTGTTGTTGCTGTTGTTCCTACCCAGGGGAGCCAAAGTGTGAAAAGCAATCCGCTCCCACCGGCTTCTTAAAGCCATTTGATGAACCGCCTGCCAAATTCCCTTCGACCGAAAGCTGCTCTTTAAAAGTGACTCATCTAAATTTTCGACCGATGAAAGAGAAACAGCGACGAAGAAAAAAAAAAGCACATCATGTTACACCGGTTTCGGTCTGCTGCCTTGGTGCCGCACGCCCTTCCTACCGCCGGGGACACCACACCCCGGTCCGTCACCGTCGTCCGGGTGGTCCACGGGAAGTGTTCCGGTCGATGACGGCGCGATAAGGCGCGTCTTCAAAACACCGCTCCGCCGTTCGTTTGCTAGAGAATTCTTAATTTTCGGCAATGAACATCTGCCCCCTTCGGCAGCTCGGGCGAAGGTCGTCAATGGATGTGACTCTCCGGCATCGGAGGTTCATTCTGAAGCCGAACAATAACGCACCCACGCAGCCTGGTTTCACTTTCTTCGCAAACCCGGGCACGGGTCCCGGTGGCAGGAAGCGCCAGATTTAATTACACGCCTTGAAGATGGGAAGGGTTATAAGAGTTCCCCCTGTGTGCTCTCACTCGTTCTGGCTTATTTATGCAGCTGCTGATCATTTGCGCTTCCGTGCTGCGAAATGACTAAACGGAGGTCCTGGAATAAAGAGAGCATCGTCGTGCGGGAAAAAGGTACGGTTCAGCTTTTCTGGACGTCCTGTTGGTGCTGTAAACGGCAGGCGGCAAGCCGAATTTCGCCATCCAAAACAGACCTAGCGGCTTACGAGCATTAATTAACTTGGGGTTGAATTAGCTCGTCTGAAATATTGAGACATCGGGCGAGATTAGCACTAAACGGACGAGTTATTGCCGTGCGCGATAATGAAGACGGAATCGGCAAGCGACGAAAATACGCAAACAGCAGGGCAACGATCGATCGAACAAAAGCCCCAATTTCCACAAATTATCCACCGTCTGCCGGCGAGCATTCTATCGCCTGCCCTGCCATCGCAATAAAATAAAAACCAAAACGAAACAGGAATCGCTGTACTACATGGCGGACGGTTTAATTGTATGCAAATTGGGCACGAATTATGCTTTCACCGTCACCGGAGCAGACCACCGTCCCGGCGAGGCAGCTAATTTCCGATGCATCTCGGTTCGATTCGCTTCCTTTCACTTCTGGTCAGCCGATGGTGGAAGCTGTCAGAGATTGGAAATGTCTTCCAGCGAGCCCGTGAGAACCGGCGAGCGGTCTGTGCTGTGTTTCAAAGCGCTTCATTTATTCATAAACTGCAGCGCGCGGTGCGACGGATGGTTTCGCGCGGAGCAGATCATCCAAAAAACATGAGCTTTTCGGAACGCCGCGGTACTGCGGGGTGTTGTTCTGCGGTTTTACCTCCCCACCGTCGCACGTCCTTTCTGCGCTTCGCCAGCTGCGATGGTGGAGCGAGAGATGCGCACCGTACCTTAGATAATGTAGCAAAATAATCATAATTATTACCCTACTTCAAACCCTCGGCTCGCACGGGCCAGTGGTGAGGTCGAAGTGAAGAATCGAAAAGCAGCAATCTGTCGACCGCGGGGAGATGCCTCTCTCTCTCTCTCTCTCTCTCTCTCTCTCTCTCCCTTCTTCTCCCTAGGAGTACACGGTTTTCGGGAAAACTCGACTTGGCAGTTGCGTCGTTTGTGCCCCGTGGGGGATTGGGTTAATTATTTATATAGTCTCTAATTATTAATGCTATTGTTATGCGGGACCTGAACCCCGTTGTTGCTTCGATGGCGCATTGGCGCGATACTAGCAACGATATTTCGGCCGTTGTTCCCGTTCGGAAGGCTCTCTCACCGGTCCACACCGGGATCACGGTGTTTGCTACGTAAGCGTTTTACACGTTCTCCTGCAGGATGCCGGCGTTCGGTGTCTAATGGCTAATCCCTGCCATCCGCGTCCGTGTTGATTACAGCACGCCAGCCGAGGGGAATCGCTCAGTGCCCTTCGATTTGCCGACGCGCCCCAACGTTCGCTTCCTCCAGCAACGCACACAACCCCGTTAAACAGCTTCCAATCAGCCAGAAACGATTCAATCGATTTCGCAAATAATTTTCGTACGGGCCCTGCTTACATATGAGCTGGAGCGGAGAGCTTACAGAGCCGCCTGGACCTTCCTGCGTGCGCGTGCCTAATGAATCGTTTCCGCGCTTCCACCACCCACCCGCGGCATAAGGGTGGGTTTTTTTTTTTTTTTTACTTGCCCGAACCGACCGTTATGTCAGTTGGCTCGCACGTGAAGGGTGAATCCATTTAGGTGTTCTACCGTTCTGCTTTCCTGCGTTAAATAAACTTGTTCCGAACGATGCGCTCCTAGCGGGGCGCGACGTGGTGCTACTACATCACTACTTTAGCTACTGGGCTGAAAGGTAGCGTTTGGGAATATTTCTACATACCCGCCCGCGGACCCTACGCAAAGCGAAGGAAATAATTATGAATAATGATGATGGCGTTTGATCGGCCGCGTACGCGAGGGAAGCACTTTTATCGTACGCTCCAATCGCTTCCCTCTAACGGCGCCC
Organism: Anopheles farauti No. 4; assembly: GCA_000956215.1. NCBI lineage: Eukaryota > Metazoa > Arthropoda > Insecta > Diptera > Culicidae > Anopheles > Anopheles farauti No. 4. Next base: position 8,538 of record JXWZ01005526.1, on the reverse strand, counting down.
TGCCCGTGTAGGGTGACTTATCATCAGCCCGCAACAATAACAAAAAAAAAACCCCACTTGTCGGTAGGAAACGACGATGGTGGTTGGAAATCGAATATTGGCAGTCAAAGTTGATCCCGCATTCAATTGTGCCGATCGGTAGTGGGAACGGTCGAAGAGAAACCGGCAAAGTTTGGGGATTGGATGGATAATTTTTCTCAATTCGTTCCGAGATTCATATAGCCCCGCTTGCCTGTCGATCCGCTCGGTTTCTGTTGCATTACGGTTCCTATACCCATCAAGGTTTCTGTCTTCTTATCACTTATGCATCGCCCCTCTTCATCATCGTGCTTTCCGGGGTGTCTGTCTGGCTCTGGATCTAGCGTTTCTTTTTTTTTTGTGTTGTTGTGGTGCCTGAAAATAAAATTAATGAGGGATTAAGCTATGACTTCATTAATCAAATTGAATGTCGAGCATTGATTATCGCTCGCGGGAGTGCAAACCGGGCCCCGGGCAAACGCGGGCGCATTCCGCGTGCTGAGTGTTTCCGTGGATTCTGGCTTTCCTTTTCCCGTTTCCGAGTGATTTATCGGAAGATGTTTATGCTTCCCGATGGCCGGGCGCACTCGGTGCCATCCGTGCCGTATCGAATCGAATTCTACATGTGTTAGACGGAGAGAGGGAATAAAAGGAATCGGCATCCCCGGGAAGTGATATTGATTGTTTTCCATCATCACGACTTCATCTTCTTGGTGGTTGGTGGGTCTGCCTGCGAGTGCCTGTGAGCCAAAAAGAAGCATAGCCCGGGCTGACACTGATCTGAAACATTTAAGCTGCAACAGTGCTGCTGCGGGAGCATTATGATCCTATTAGTATCTCCAGGTTAATGGGCAGGGAGCGATGGTTTGCGTTGGTTTCCGATTGTCCATCAATTGTGAGAAGAAATGAATGCGTGTGTTTCATTCGATCTCGATTTCGCGACATTTTTCATGTCAATCTTCTTCCTTTCTCGCGCCAAAATGGTGCCGTTTCATTTGTATGCCGTTTGTTCGTGTTTGTCCTCCCTGTCCGAGACGGTGATAAGATTAAGCGTAGAGTAATTTGCTGTAACAATAACAACGATCCGTCACGGGTCGATTTGACTCGCGGGAGGTTTATCTAGTACGAAACATTTTTTTGTTTTTTCGTTTTTTTTGCCCTCACACATCCCGCAGCGCGGTCATTGAACGATTTCCGGCGGTTCCTCTTAATTCCTGCCTAATGTCTCTATCACCTTCATCATCATCCCCATCAAGCGCACGGTAGTTAGCTAATGCGTACCGCGCATCGTTTGCGTTTTGAGCGATTACGGGGCCGCCGGTTCGCCGGTATGGTTCCCACCGCCGGCCCGATCGTGGCCAGTGTTTACGCGTGTTATCCGCTCCCGAATGGTCGTCCCTCCCCCACACACTCCCACAGGCTCCCTTTATTGACGTAAGTCGACTTTGCGCTTCATTGCGCGGGTTGTGCTGCTCGTAAAAAAACGACCGGGCCGGGGAGGAATGTAATGTTTGGCCGGTTTTAGTGAGTCCGCGGACACCGCAGTCGCAGTCGCGTTCCGTCCCATTCACGCCCGTCCATTCCCTCGCAACTGGACAAACGCAATGCTGAGACATTAAACAGCGCACCCACCCGTCCGCATGTGGCCGGGGCGCAGTGCGCATACGTTCCTTTTCACCCTCGCCGCACGTGCGTGCGTTGAGAAGGTGTTTACGATCAGGCGTATGGAGCTGACGTGAGTAAAAGACCAAAAGGAGAAAAGCAAAAAAAAACCACACGACGACGAAAGACGTCTCTCGAAATGCTCAGTATACTTGCGCCCGCCCGACCCTAATTGACATGCACTGGCGTGTGTTAGTCTAGCGGGTTTACGAGAGAAGTTGCCCATTTTACGATTAATAAATCAGCCGATAAGCCGACGGTGTGGACGAATGGTATTTCCTGTGGAATTATTCATAACCGCTGGCAAGAGGCACGCCACTGCGGAGGTAGCCGTCGGTTTTCCATACCGGTATGGTTGAAGAAAATTGACCACTGATCCGAAATGGTGTGCCCCGTTCCAAGCAGAAGAGTTGTGACGCGTAACTCAATCGAACGCGATCGGCCGCGCTCTCTATCATAATTATATTTTTTTTTATCGCTGCCCCCGGCTCGGCGCTTCCTTAGGGGTTCATTTATGCTTGATGCTATAATGACACCGCTCAGGAGAGCCAATCAACTAATTATCATCTGAAAGGATTCTATCATTTCCCCTCAGTAACGCAGCCCGAACTCATTAGAGGGCGGTATCGATCGGTGAAGAAAACTTGTTTTCCGTATGGAGCGAACGTACGGAACAAAAACTTCGAACATGTTTCTCCAAACCGGCGCGTATCATAAAACATCGATGCTGCACACAGTGCGGCTGTAGGAAGGAGGAAAAATCCACATAAAAATCGGTGCAGCTCGGCGAGCCTCGGCGATAAATAACCTCTCGGGCTGCGCGCGGTAGATGAATCCATCCGTGGCGAAGGAATACACTCCAATTTATAGAACTTTCTTGATTATCAGCCCAAGGGGGAGCGCCGCCCGGCCTGCTCTTACCTGCTATTACAACCGCTCCGGTACAGGTTTCCTTAATTATAACGGACCCCGGGAGTCAACAAGCGAATCAACAACCGGAACAACACGTGAAGAAAGCGAACGTCGTGCATGCAACGTACCGAAACACACCGTGTACGACAATGTTGGCGCACGCTGCAAACCCAACGCCCATTGCAACACGCGACGCCGGCTCGCAGGATTACGGGAATTCAAGAGTTTCCAATAAATTTTCCGACCAAATTGAGTTGTACGGTAATTACGAAAGCCATTAGCGGAACCGATGATGTTCCGGAGCTTTGCTAGGCGTAGGCCTTCTCCTTGCTCGTCGGGACCAAATCGAATCATATCTCTCGCTGGGTTTTTGTCGCTGCTAGCTGCTAGTAGGTAGTTTGCGCTTCAGTTTCCGGGCCTAGTTCGATTACCGGCGCAGTCTGCAGCACCCGTGCCGTTCCAAAATTCTTCCTCTTTTCGTGCAAAAAACACGACCGCTACGATGAATCCGTGGTGTTTCGCACGATTCCGAAACACGATTCCTCTGCCCCGTGTGTCGATGGTAATTTATGGGACTTTCGGGGGGCAGGCAAACTTTGTTGTCCGCCTCTTTTGCAACAGTTTCTAAATTACGAAACGCGGGTCTCGCTGGTTGATGGATGAAAGGTTCTTTCATCGATAAATGGTGGTACGTGCAAAGTTTTAATGTGCGATTTTTCCCCCCCGTATTTTACTACGGTACCCCTCCGCCTTTGTGCTTGCGAAAAGATCCCATTCGTCCAGCAGATGGAGGTAGACCCAATAGAATCTATCAAAACCCCCTTTGGCATCTATCTTCCAAAAGGGGCAATCTTTTATCCTCTTATCGCGTACCGTCAATCTTGAAACAGTCCATTTTCAAAAAAGGCTTCTTTGCGATAACCTTTTTTTTCAAATTCTTCATTCGTTTTCCTGATTCTTTCAATTTTTCTTCCCGTTTTGCTTTGATCTCGTTGGATTTTCGAACACACTCTTGCCTTCGCTGGGAATGTTTTCACTTGACGCTGCTGTAAATCTTTGTGTCGCAGCATAAGTTTGATGATGTTGTCGACTGGTCGACGCTAGTCCAAGGGCAAGCGCTCACTTCGAAAACGCGATCGAAAACGGCCTTACTAGCCATAGCAACGGAAACCAATTATCAAGCCGGTATAACGTAATCGAATGTTTTAATGGACTGTTTGTGTAGCTGCGTTTACATGCTTGAACAATTGCTGAATTTCCCAAATACACCCTCGTACTTGGAATTTTCTTTTCCATGATCCAATGATCTTCACCCACCGATGCAACAGAGAAGTCTTTTGCACCATCAAAACTGTTATCTTTCAATTATTTGACGTCTCGGGTGCTTGGGAAACTCCTCCGTCTTCTGCACTGCGAAAGCAGCACAAGAAGTTGGGAATGCTCAAAATTGTTATACCATAACAATCTCGACGTTGTTGAAACCTAATCTTGCGGTCTGGTTGTATCTAGCTGCGAGAGTTATTATCTACACGACTGAACTGACAAAAACAAACCCCCCCATGCTTAGCCGTCGACGTATGGGAATACCCCCGGAGCCCACGGTCCGTAGCCGTGTGCTCCGAAACGCCTATTTTCTTAGAGCATACGGTGAAGATTTATTATAAGTCTGCCGGCTACTACGAGCGTCCCATCGCAGACGGTTACGAAAATAAACAAAACTTCACACAAGAACTTTGGTTTCGGTCTTCACGGACGCCAGTTAGACGAGCCATCCAATCGGTCGGCGAAGGGACACGAGGAGAAAAGGAACGGTGCGTGTTGAATTTGCATTGAGCCATCGGTCAGCAAGCGGCGGTCGGATCGGTTGATAAGGGTCCGTTCGGAGTCCACCTTGAGCACACCGAAGCTATCTTGGAAGAAAGATGGGCCTTGAGAAATGTGTGTTGTGTGTGTCACATGGCTTCATCAGGCCGCCCGCTTCCTCCGCACCTCCGTTGGCAAGCAAGCAGAAGCTTGTTCCTTTATCTGAAAACTAAAAATTTTATTGTTCTTGCTCGTTCAGCTCGCCGCTTGCCCGATCCGGAATGAGCCTCAACTCGGTTCGGCTTGCTCTTCAACCGCTTTGGACCGACGGTTTCTCAAGATAAACAAAACTTCCGGGAGCTAAGATAAATTTCGATGGGGATGGAGGTACCGGATAAATCTATCGGTGTACAAGAAATTCTCAGAAGATATCCCACCGCGTTCGGTGGAGTCGTAAAGTGGCGGTGTCCGCACCGTATCGTATCCACAAGGCGATGCTTCCTTCTAAACCGCCCTGTATTTTCGTCATCGTCGCCACCATCATCATCGCTCGGTGCCCATTTGCTTCGAACGTTTCATGATAGTATCATTTTCAATTTTACCCCGTCACCCGGAACTGCTGCTGGTCGAGCGGTAGACGGGGACTAGAATGAAGTGCAGGTCATGCACCCCCCACGTACACAGATAGTGGGGACAGGAATTTGTCCACCCTGGCCATGTCATGTCACAGGGAAAAACCTTTTCATGTCCAGCTCAGGGGTGGGTGCTATTATGAGCTTCGGCTGCAAAGTACACGCATCTAGTGTGCAAGACTTTGTTTCGTTGAGGCCACGTAACGGCGGCTAAACCCAAGACGACACCTTTCGCTTCGTTTTGAAAGGCTTTCGGACCTGTCACGGGACCGACCGTCCGGTGCTTCGGTGTCTTCGTCAATTTTCACCGGCGTCCTTTAGCTGCTGCTCGCCACCGGCGACACCGAACGCATAAGAATAGCACATTCTTCGCATTTCCTGTCATGTTTTTGCGATGGAAAAGAATTTCGCCTGGACGGTCGTCTTTGTCGGGACCGCCGGTGAGTGTAATATCGTTCGTTCGTAGCGTTGCTGTCGCTTTCGGACAGGAATGTGGAGTGGAAATATTGATAATCTAAGGATGGACGTTCCAGTCCGTCAGGGTTCATGTGTTTTAAACGAATTTTGAAAACTGCCTCTAACAATCACCCCCAAAGCGTAGTTTCTTTCTTTACGAAATGCGTCGTCGCGAGTTTAGCAAGAGTTTCGCCTTCACCTACAAGATCGAGAATTATTTCTGCCACTTGCCTGATTGTGTAACCTACCCTCGGCTGTCAAACCTGTTCCGCCCGTACATAGAGCGCCATAATACAATAATCATTCAAACGGAAAATCAGATCGGAACCCTACCACACTACCTGCCCCGAAGCAGTCAGGTTCAATTCGAACACCCACTTCTGCATTCTTGTCCGCCCGGTGTGCGCTTTGTAGTACGAACCGAACTGCGTGCTGGTTCTAAACTTACGATCGTAAATGAGATTTTCTTGGTTCCGGTTTTTTGTCCAATTCAACAGGGTACGATAGCAGACACAAAAAAAAAGACCAGCAGCTCACCCACACCAACCGATGCCCCGGTGGTCGCCTGGTTTCCTGTCAAACGCAATCGGGGGATTTATTGGTTTACTTTGCTCGACATGCGACAACCCCCGCCGATTGGGCGCGGTGTAACGCGGAACAGTCATAACCACCAGCGGGGCTCCTCTCGGGTGCACGTGTTGTAGCAGCCTCCGGCCGGAAGATTAATGAAAGGCCGAAGCAAACCGGTCAAACCCGCAAAAGTTTGCCGTACTGCCAGCGAAGTTTTGTGTACTGCAGCACCGAGCTCAAACCTTCTGGGAAAACTTTGCGACACCGGAGCGACCACCGAGCGCGGGCTGCTTTTGGGCAATGGGCAGGCAACAACCAACAACAAAAAAAAACTAGCTGTACTACCAATGCTGTAGTAACAGCGCGGCACCCAGAATGCTAATCGAAAATTTTGACCAAAAACATCCTCCCGATATCTTCTCCACACTCCACCGGTACTACCATGCGGCGTCACCAATTGTACTTGTACTGACGAAGTTATTCAACAACACCCACCGGGAATGCTACTCCGCGACGTGCTGTGCCTTTTGCATACTTGTGTTCCCCCTTCTTTTTGCAGGGTAGCCTTAGTTCTTCGCCTAAAACGATACATGTGTCGGAACCCTGGCAACCATTCGGGGACCGTAAATCACCTCCGATCCAATAGTGGAGCACAAACTTCAACTGCCGTGGCGCTCCGTCTCAGGGCTGGTTCTCAGCTACACAAAGCCCCGTCAATGTGGAGGGTGCGCTTAATCTATGGACCCTTCGCCCCCCCCTCCCATCCTTAATTCCCTCGATTGCCCGCCCTTGCTCCGTCCTGCCGTGTCCGTCGCGGCAGTTCTCGCAATTCGCAATAGCTGTTTGCAGCTCGTTATAAATTATCAGTACACATCGCGAGCCTTGGAACCGAACACGAAGTTCGAACGTGGATACGGGGGAATCGATGCAGCGGACTCCGTGCGCAACCGTTTAGTGGGCTTATTTACGACGCGTTTGCCGCAGATTTTCATACATGCGCCGCGTTTTTCAACTGCGAACTAAAGGAGCTTCAAGTTAACCGGAGTACCGGTACGGTTGTTGTTGTTTATGGCTGATTGTTGTCTTATTGTGTAGGTCGTTATGTTTTTTTTTCTTCTCTTTCTTCAAACTCTAGAATTAACATTTCATACTCGGTACGAGTTTCTTCTATCTCGAGCCTCAAGATGCAAAAAAAGCATTCAGGAGAAGGATTTTATTATATTTGTCTCCACCGCCGCATAAACGAATCCGGGAGGTGCAGAAATCCCTCCAATCGTGCACAAATCCAAAACCTAGCACAATGAATATAATAATATCCTTCCAATGTGGCGGGTTGTAGCTGTCGTACAAGGTCCTATGCTAGTTTTGCTTCGAGTGCCCCATAAAAACCAATCATTAGACGGTTGAGAGCGTTTTTTTTTTGCGTTTAAAATAAATAAAAAAACAGCACCTTACTTCTCGTCTTCTAGCCGTTTACATCAGAAGGTAGCGGGACAGCGGACGGAATGAAATTTCGCTCGTTTCGCCGTAAGTGTCCTTTTAAAAGCCCGTTCCGTTCGGTCCAAAGTCAGTGTCCGATCCGCAAAGTTCGTGGCTCGCGGGAAAGAATGCTACGACCTAAAGCCCGAAAGCCCTACTTGAGCCCTACTGTGCTGCTCCCGATGCGACGGTCCGGATCCGAACGGTGGTTTCGTCTTATCTCCATCTCCATTCCGGTGGTTCGCCCGGCACTTTTTTTTTTAGTGCCACATCCGAGTCCCGCCGGCTTCTTTAGTACGGGTCTTTCGTTCGTTTATTGTATGCCTATGTGCGTCCTTTCGCACGACCCAGCAACACTGCCCGGGGGATTGGGGTAAGGGTAGGACTGGGCAGGGGTATGCAGTCCGTGACATGCATTCATAGTCCGCTCAGGCCTTCGGATTTTTCAGCAAATCCCTTCCCATCCGAACCAGGCAGCTTTGCAGGGACCGAACCGAGATCCCTTCGCGGGATTGTGTTTAGTCTGCGTTGGAATTGGGAATTTTCTTTTCTCGTTTCCACGCTGCTTCGCTAGCTTTTCAATTTCGAAGGTGCTTACGTATGGGTTAGCGCGCGCTTCTTGCCGGTTGGCGACCCATTTATTTCTCTTCCAGCTGCCCCCATTGCTCAGCACAATTTGCCAGGGTTGGGGTGTGGTTTGTTGTTATTGCTTGGTTTGCAAAAAGTTATCTAATTTAAATGGTTAAATGGAAACAGAGCAGCACTTGCGTAATATATGATTTGTTGCATTCTTCACTCAGCGTAAATCATTTCCATCCAGCTCTCATCAAGCTCATCCCATTCGTTTTGCTTCATCTATTTTACAGTAACCGAATCGCTGTTTGCTGCCGGAGGATATAATACGCCACCCGCCAGCTCACCCTTTCTTCCCTGTTCGCCGCTGGAGCTGGTGGCTAAAAATTTTCACAGCGCCGGAGCCGCTCTATCCTTCAGTCAGGTGAGTTTT
>JXWZ01005525.1:0-18073 GCA_000956215.1 Anopheles farauti No. 4 | reverse complement strand
GCACAAAGAATGATTATTTATTAGAAAAATATTTTTGTACAGATTTGTGCAGGCTTGTTAGAAATTATTTTAAGCATTAATAACTATTTTTTAAAGCAATTTATAAAACCAGTTTATTTAATCCGGCCGATACTCCGCCCAAAAGAGATAGTTAGTAAAATTCGTCGAAATTTTTTCAAACATGTTTTTATGTCGTTAAATTATATAAATTGCTTTTAATTTTTCACAATTTTTATTATTTTTATTTTTAAAGTTCAGTCTGTATTATCAAATTACAAATTACAAATTTGTAATTTTGCAATTGTAATTGTAATTTGTACAAACACAACAAATTACACTATTTAAAGTAAAATGAGATCCAAGATAACTATGACAAAAACAATCAAATGTTCTTTATGTTTAACTGCCAAAGGACTACCATATAAGTATTTAAAGGCATTCATAATGGTTGAAGTTTGAAAAAGTGACAGGAAGCTTAAAATTTGCATTTATCAGACTAATAATTTTAACAAAAAGTAAAAGTTATTAAAATTTACATTAAATTTGATATTTGAAACCAAGTAAATAATGCTTGATTTCATGTTTTTTCATGCTCTGCGAATAGTAAAAGCACTAAATTGAAAATAAGTAAAAATGAAAAGGTAAATTTATTATATTAAATTTGAAAAACAACACATCTTTCTCCTTTTAAATGTAATAAATTGACCGGCAAATTTGGATCTGCTTGTGAACCTTTAAATCTGTTCCGTATAATTTCCATCACGATTAAAATGGCTAATCTCCCTGTACTTCGATGGTGTCAATATCATGACGAAAAAAAAAACGATTCTTACCATGGAACAATGCAGTTCTGGCCAGTGGAAGGATGTACTGTTGAAACAAACAAAACAAAAAATCATCATCCACATACAATGCAACCCAGTTGGCGGAAAAGCTCGTACGGGGTCGGTATTTCGCGGAAAGCAAGGAAGAAACCCACACGCGACACGCTGCAAAACGGTGGCCACCACCACCCCGCGACGCATTTCTCTTTCTTTTTTTTCGTTTGCCATCGCTTCCTAGGAACCCTCGCGCGCTCAAAAAGACGCGGAAAAAATAAAACTTGTGGCGCATGCACTTCTCGTGAACGGCGGCACGTTGGGCGAGCGTGCAGCGGCAGCATAATCCGGTTTCACAATATCCGCTTTTATCGATTACACCTGCACAAAAACCAGTGAATCATTGGGGGGCGACCGGGCGATCACGCTTGATTCATCGATCGGAAAAATCCGCACCATTACCCTGGTTGGCTTCGCGAAAGTGGTCGCCTTTCGATCAATGAATGAACTTCACCGTTCACCGGACGGCAGCGGTTAAAGAGCAACAGCCTGCAAACACCCACGGTAGCATAACAACGGTCGTCGCATCGGTATTATTTACTGCGTGTTTCCATCGAACCGGAGGGTTTGTCTAGCTCAATATCAACAAATAAAACACCAGAGGCAATGGTAAACAATCTCCCATATATTGCATTCGCAACATCCACTACAACCCTCGCACTCCTCGATTCCGTAGGCACGATCATGCTCCGGCGAATCTGTTTTTCCCCGCGGAAGAGTTTCCAACCGGGCTCGCAGACTCGTGGCTGACGGATTAAATTATGCTGACCGACAGGTTCAGCGGAGGTTCTCGCCGTGCCGCAATCCATCCTTCCAAGCCACTTTCAAATGCGACACTCTTCCGACTTCCGAGTAACGGGCTTCGGACGCCGGGCTGTGGCAATCACACCAGCCAAACCCCACCAACCGTCCCAACCAGGAACAGGAACATGAGATCCTACCCACCGCGTGTGCAGTGTGTCCACTTAGCAGAGGCTCCACAACAACAAAAAAAAAGAAAAGAAACACTGAAACCATACGCAAACCCTCGCACCCGGAATGGACGGGTGAGGCCGTGCAATTTTATAAACACTCGCGATTATTTAATCACGGCTTCACCCTTTCCGGAGCACACACCGCACCACGGCAGACTCTTCCGAGCACGGCGAAAGATGTGCGATGGCCGGGGTAAAAAAAAAGGCCCGTAGGCAGTGGTGATTGTTTGCTGGAGTCAGCTAAAAATCGGCCCAAGAGGCGCACTTACATGACCGCTACCGGGGCATGGGGATGGTACTAATCTGTTGTTGTTTGAGCCTCGCTGGGCCCGCTGCACCGGCCGGGCTGATGTTGATCAACAACGGCAACCGAGCGCGCTGTGGTTCTGGGATACGGACGGCATCGAAACAATTGACAAATCCACCGACGGCGCGCGACAATAGACCGATGTTTTCGCGGTAGATAAAGAACCGTTGCAGCAAGGAACGCTACTGTGTAGGTAGCAAAATAAATAAACTGTTTTTGTATGTTTTTTTTTTTCTTTTTTGGTCGCTGGTTGTGGTTTGTGATTGTTTGTGATGGTTGGTTTTTGTTGTTGATGTTGATATTAAACCCTGTTTCTTCTGCATGCTGTTCTTCATGATGGTTATGTCACATAACTTCGGTTTTGTAACTGTTCAAATTCACTTTTTTATTTATTTTCTTTTTCATTTCTTAAAGCATCCCTTACAAAATATGTTGTGGACCTTTTAAAAAACATTCACAGAACATTAAAACAACATATAAAAGTTCTAGCCAAAGTTCTAGTTTTCTTATGCCAGCGATAAATAATAATAGTTTTGAACGATCATCGATAAATAATATATTTTTTTTTTGAGCGACCGGTCTTAGTTGGAATGTGCGACTTAAAAAACTTTTTTCGTGGACCTTACATCATTACTGTATAATGCCTAGGACATATTATAATAAAAAGTAAGTAATCAATAAGATATCATCAGCTCATCCTCTACAATTTAACACATTAGAACTAGCAAACTAAATTACCGATTTTTTTTATCAATGTCGCAGTAAAAACTTTTTGCCATTACAATATTGCACATATCTAGATGGACGAATACTTTTACGCCAACATCATCTGTTTCTTATAAATGATCACGTACAGCAAAGCCCACCAGACGCTGTTCGCTTCCTGTAAATGCTGCTCGTGTCCTCACGCGTCGCGCGACACAATGCGAAGAAAGCGCAACCGTATCTCATTCAAGTGGCTGCGCAGCCAACAAAACCCCCACCACCCGGAGCGAAAGTAGGTGAACCGTTATTCAAATATTCTACTACGCCATCTCGAACCGACCGACCGAGCGGCAATGACTAATAATGCTGAGCGTTTCAACACGGCACCGACCGACCAACACGTTTCCAGCGCTCGAACGTGCAGCAAGTCACATTTAATGGTCACATGTGCGATCCGGTGGTAGTGGCGATCGGGCGATGGTTCGGTTGGTATGTGGCCATCGTCCTGTTTTTTTCGGTATCGGATGAAGTGTGAGCGCAGGAATTCTTAATCATCATCAGCATGTCTTCGCAGCCGATCGCTACGCTAGAGTTGCGATATGCACATGTGAGCCGAGCATGGTTTGGTTCTTGACAAATAATAAATTTTTTTTTACGTTTTCTATTTGCCATTGGGAGTTTCTGCCTGCGTCAATTTTTAGTCTGTATTGTGTTTTGTAATTTCTATATCATCTGCATAAAGTTGAATAGAATTGAACATGAATTTTAAAAAGATTTTTTAACGACTCGTCTTGCGATTATTTGTTCAGCAGCATTATTGAGTTGTTAATCCATTAGTTTTTGTGATATTTGAAGTTATTATTCTTGCTTTAAACTAAATTTGATCTCTTGAACTTATATTGTTCATATTGTTCAGGCATTCATATATTCTTTTTTTTATTTAAAAAAATGTCTGATCTTCTCCACATGTTCCTTCCCCAGTATTCTGTCCATTATTAAACTGATTAAAATTAGTATAGCCTGCGAATGTGTTTCTGAATCTTCACTTTCACGAATCTAACTATTTTTTTAATAATCCTTACGTCCGTAATCGTTTTTAATCCATCCGGAGGTAGCGGTTGTTCTGAACGAAAGTCTTCCCGCTCTTCATACTTGTTCCGTACGCACAATTGAGCTTACGCAGCGGTTTCGATGCGCCGATTAACGGCTCGGACTCCGGTCTCTACCTCTCCGACACCCCCCACCCCCCTTCTTACCATCCCTCGACATGTGACCCCCTCTGTTCGGTCCCGTTGCGTGCACGGAAGCTGAGCGATTGCTGGCCATTTTACACCCAGCCAAACCTTCTGGTCGAATCCGGACCGAATCCGCTAGATTTGCGGATTTTAACCGAATGCCACAACCGTTAGCTAGCTGGCCGGCTGTCGGGCAGCGGGATTTTATTACCTCTTAGCCAGCTGATTTACTACGCAGCTGGTGGGTGGTGAGAGGGGGGGGGGAGGGATAGCTGGTTCGCTATTGAGGAAAAACCCCACAACAGAACATTAATCGGTTTCGAACAACAAAAAAACGAATGATGTGAATTTCTGCACAAGTTGCTGTGAATAGTAATGGCCGTTAAGAAAGGTTCACCTATAACAAACCTCAGCTCCTCAGAACGAGAACTTTCTTAACTCCAAAAAACAAAACCCCCATCCGAGCCGGTGGCGAGTTGAAGATTTAGGTCACAGCGCGAAAGGTTCACGACTCACGTACACTCACTCACCCGCCGCGGGTCGGGCTGACTTACGCTTAGAACGTAGATCGTGGCTGTATAAAAAGCGAACCACCATCGTCATCAACGCAGCAAGAAAGGAAATGGATGGCATGGGGGGATGTGAGAGGGGGTGGGCCAGAGCGAAGGGAAGGGGCGCGAGTCGGACGCGAAAGAAAACGCGAAAGGCAAACCCCGAAATGAGGACACGGTGAATGAACTCCGGGACTAGACGCTCATTAGACGGCTCCGTGGCTTCGGAAGCGCTTCCCCGTTGTCGGTCTGCGAGAAGTTTTGCTCCCGCTCAGGTTCGCGGCGACTCAACCTTCTCCCTATAAACCACTACGAGACCCCCCCTCCCCGCCTCATCCATCACTTTCTTGATCGACCACAAGACGATAGGTGCGTAAGATGTTCGACACATGACACCGATCCGACACCGATGGACGAACCGAAACGCACGTGTATTTTCGCATGCTAATTGCTGATGCAACTTGCAGCGCACTATGCAAATTCTACTCCATGTGTCCACGCTGTTAGGGCTCACTGTCCGGCCGCTCTGCTCCCTCTCCTCACTTTTTTGCATACGATCAGCTTAGCAAACAACCCCAGCAAAGATGGGACATTAGTTTTTCCAGCGGACATTCGATGTGGAATAATTTTTTCCATCGCCCATGTGCGTGCATGGAAATTTGACCGCGGTTTGTGAATGTGATTTGATCATGAGTAAGTGAAATAGAATGGATATTATTATATTGATTTTATATTGTTTTGTTATTACCTAATGGTTTCGGAAGCGGTTATCCTGTTTCAATGTAGTTCCGTTTATGAAAACACGTATAAAATTCTATGCGTTGCCAACGTTACCAGTATTGCATGAAAAACATATCTTGGATGAGTATTCGGTGTATCGGAAGTTGGATTTTATTTTATCTATGTTTTTTTATTTTGTCATTGCAAAATTATGACCAAAATTCGTTTGGTTGCTCTTTTCCAAACATTTTATTCTATTCAAATTTCATTTTTCAAATTTATTGCTTTCCAATATTAAACTTGCACCTTGAATGTTTTTAAAAAGATTTTTACTGAAAGAGTTTTACTGAAAATTGGCGAATTGAGAATCCTCGAGAATAAAATCAACCGCGAGCAACGTTTGAATTAAAAAACACATCGTATAAAATTTAAAATATTAGTACATTATGGTTAAATTATAGTTAGAAAAAAAGCAATGTTAAGATGGAATAATCAAGAGCTGCTTCATCGCTGTTTCTTAAAAATGACTCCAACATATTTCTTATGAGACTAAGTTGCATTATACAATATAAATACGCGATTATAGTTCAAGTAATACATTTTTTTCAAAAACCCTCAATGCGTTTGTCAGTAAATAGGATGTTTCGTTTTCGGGATATTTTGTTTATGTAAACGTGTCTAGTAAATTCCTTGTAAATGCTTTTAAAGCTCGTTTTGTAAAAGGCCCACTACCACGATCGTGTTTGATGCAAAGTTAACGAGTTAAATTTTCGAGAAACTGCTTTCTTTTCAACCCTTTACGACGCCCATAATCCCAAACCATATGCACCTCCATAAAGGGTTTAATTGAATGTCATTTTTGTCTAACAACATGTTCGTCAAGAAAAGCAATCCGCATTTATGGGTTGAATTGTTTTCAATGGTGCTCGTTCACCCGAAGACATTCGCCCCCTTTGAAACCAACCCTGAACTTACATAAAGTCGCAACAGCTCGCACCTTCCCCCGGTCGCAACCAGCCCCATAAATAAATGCACCCGTAATTGTCCCTTCTCGCATCAGACAAGCGGGCCGAGTTCGGGACAGGACTTTCCCCGGTCGGCTCACAGCGTTTTATGGCCGGCACCGGAAGAAAGCAAAGGGTTGTGCAGGGAAAATCGATCACCAGCTAACCCTTTCGTTGCCGGTCGACCTGTGCGAAGGTCCTAAAACAACAAATCTCGCATATGCTCAGCTGAACCGAGGCAAACCTAAATGGAACGATTTAACGATCGTTGTTGCAATTTACCAATCGAAAGGGGTTAGACGCGTATCCGTGGCTCGGTGAGATGGTTCAGGTTGTTATTGCTTGCGAGAAGATTATCGCTACGGCAACACTTTTAGCCGCTCCAGGGGAAACATTCTGCCCGTAGTGTTATTTTCGCCCACATGTTGTCTAGGCGCACACAACCGACAATGTCGGGCAGTTTTGTTTTGCTTTCGTAGCGCTCGCCCACTCGCTTTATTTTGTCGCCCGTCTACACGTATCGCTCGCACGGTAGAATCAAAATATTGACATGCCAGGACGCGCCACAGTCGGAGCTTCCTCCAGAGGGGTACAGGTGTACCGACGGGTGGTGGAAGCACAGGGTAGAATTTCGTCAATCACACGGTATGACCACAGGTAGGCAGGTAGTCCGCGTAAGTGGCCTGGAAAATCGACAGTACAACAGTTTGCACGTACGTTTACACCGCCACCGAGCCGACCGACGAAAAGTTGCGTGGGAGTGGCATTGACCGGTGGACGACACATCGCCACCCCCAACAAAGTAAACCCACCCCGCGTTCCTAGAAGCGTTTAGCGAGCCATTTGGCGACCTTGACAGTAGTTTTTGTTGTTGTTGTTCTTGTGGCGTGTGGGTGGAAGCTTATGTACACTCTGACGTCGTACCCCCATTCGCGAAAGAATGCTTCCTGTGCTAACCTTCGCCAAATGTGGTTTATTTGGCAAGTGGCACGTGATACTCTCGCGTTTGGGACGTCTGGAAGGAAAGGTGGAAATTAGTTTGTTCCTTTAAATTGTTATCATTTTTTTAAATTGATTTATACTTCCTCTTTTTGACAGGTGTTACATGAATCTTCCGATAATATTTCTCTATTGGTAATCTAATTATTCAAATTCAATTTGAAATAAATTTAAAAAAATCAGGAAACAATTATTTATGATGAAATATATTTTTGATCTATTTTTCTTTAATTTTCGTCAAACTTATTTACAAAACTTTAATGAAAAAATTCTTGCATTATACATAATTTTATGTGTTATACAAACGTTCAATGAACAATATTACACCAATATGTTACTAAAAATACTAAAAGTTTCGTTGATCCAATTCCTGAATACATGCTATCCTAAAACGGGTACAAAAACACGTTTGAAACAGATTTTTTTAAATTTTAAAAGACGTTTTGAAAAGTTTTATTTCATATTTTAACGAATCTGATTACCTGATTGGTTAAATCTGATTACCCTTCTAGGCAGAAACTGCAAGCATTATTTTGTTTTCGTACCTTTACAGAAGAAGAAAAGTCATTAAAAGATGGTCTGATTGTTCATTCGTTGGTGTAAATGTAACTTTAACTCATCTGCAACGAACCACCCCTGTAAGGCCAGTGATTTGCACCTTTAACCACGAACGTCCACCGTAAATGTCGACCGTATGAAAGTGTGCAAGAGTGGCGATCACACCGAAAGCGCGTCACGGGAATCGCCCGCCGCACCGCAAGAACAATTGAGGGTAAATATTTATAATGCAATTAAGCACAAGAGGGAGAAAACACAAAAAAAAATTGCTGTCCCAAAAAGGCGGCCGTGCGCCGGAGGAAAGGACCGCTCCGGGTGAGTAAGCCTCCAGTGGCCTACTTTCCAACCCGGTTTTGGGAATTGATGGCGATGTTCGGAACGGTGCTCTCCCACTCTCCGGTGGAGACAGCAGCAGTACGGAAACCAGCCGACGGAAGCGTAAGGATTTTGCTGTCCACAAAACCCCCGTTGGCCATTTGACACCAATCGAGAGTGTGCGTCATCGATCTTAGCAATAAGCCACGGAGGAAAGGCAGTTTTGCGCATCATGCTGACCACCGGCGTGATGCAACAGTTGTCCCGGGCCGGGTGGAACGGTAACATAAGACACGGTCCACCCGAGGAAGCCCAATAATGTCTCCCCCTAATTTCAATTAGTAATTGTTTGCTTCATTAAAAGCGGTCGTTTCGAATGATCCAGATTGGTTGGCGAAGCGTGTTCAAAGGTGAATTTTGCGGAAAAAGGAACAAGAAACCGCTATTTGAACGGTTAATATTTTGAGGAAACAATTTAAACCTCCTGAGAAAATTCGTTCTGCTGGCAACAGAAAAAATCATCGCACCGTCGGCTGCTTCCGTTAGAAGTTTAGAACGTTCTAAAATCCCCCACCACGAGTCGCCGATTAGATAGGGGAAATCCGATCCAATCCTTGTACCGGCAAAGGATTCCCGCTGCAGCTGGCGCTGCTTGTTTCGTCTGAAAAGGCCAGTGAAGAGAAGTGGAAACAAAGGCAAAGGTCGCACGGTACACGGCTCCTCCTAGAAACCATCCCTTCGGGGGCCCTGGACGAATCAGAATCCTGCGAATGCGAAGAAAAAGGGCCCGGAAGGGCGCTAAAGAAAACCATCGCAGCATTGAGGTATCCTTTCTTTTCGCTCTTCCCCCGGCCAGACCCAAGCGAGAGCCACTACGATTGGTTTCGGAAGTTCGGATCGAAAGAAAATCTAACAATTCTAATGCCGCGCCAGCAGGAGCCGTCCGTGCGTGCGGAGGATCACCCGTTCGCGAGAGTGCGACGGCAACAGGGAAGCCGAAAGCGTGTACGATCATCGATCGTTTGCGGTGCGAGCGAACGAAAGAGGGAGAGAGCGAGAGCGAGAGCGAGCGAGTGCGTTGCAGCTGACGTTCGAGCAGCACGGCACGCCCGGGGTGGCTTCTCTTTCCCGCCACCGTCTCGAGCCGTTCGAGCAGCTGGCGGTGCGGTTTTCCGCAGCCGGCCACCGTTTTCGAGCAGGAAAAGCGCTCGGAACGGTTGGAGAGATTTAAGAGCGCCCGTCCGGGAAGCTGGAGGTGTCAGAACGAACGCGCCAGCCGAGTGAGCAACATCGAGGCCATCTCGCAAAGCCCCGAACCGTGCATTCTCCTACCTGCTCTCCTGCGTGTTTTGCTCCGGTTTACGCTCTCCGCCGGACTCTCAGCCGCTCACCGTTTCTCAATCGGCAGCTGGAGATTTTCCCACCACCACTGTTTTGTTTTTTTTCGCACCGCACATCACGTTTTTCGCAGCGATCGCGAAACGCCAGCGAACACGCAGCACGAGAGCGCGATCGCGAGTGACTGAGTGCTCTCGATCGGCCCGCAGGGTTCGCCGTCTAGTATACAGTGGAGCGAACCGTGCCGGTGACGATCATTCGCCACTGTGAGTTCGTACCGCACGGACGTGTACGCTGCCGCCGCTGCCCTTTTCTTAACTCTTTCCGGTCACCTTTCCGGGACACTTCTGCCCAGCACACTGCCACTGCTACGCTACGCTTTCGTTCTTCCGTCTGTTTGTTTTGCGGTTTGTTTTTGGCTGGTTTTGCGAATTATTGTGCCGAAATGGAGATCCTCGACCCGACCGGATACTACTGAATCACGTGCGCGTAGTTGAGTGTTTTCGTTTGTTGTGCCTGCCAGCGTGTGTGTGTTTTTCTTTTGTGCGAACGAAGAAAAAGCAAAAGACTCTCACAAAAAAAAAACCAACCACCCAGTTTTGGTCGAGCATTAAAGCCATATCGTGTGTTTTGCGTGTGTTGTGTGCGATCCCGAGTGATATCGGAACAACGAGCGGATCGAACGATCGAGTGTGCCGGAAACTGCCAAGTGTGCCTGACCGAGTGTGAGTTCTGCGGTTTTTCTGTTAGTTTTTTGTTGTTGCTGAAAAAAACGGACATCCTCATAACACGTCAAGATGGCCAAGAAGCTGGATCCCACTGGTCACTACTAGAGTGCGGAAGGTTACGCGTTTGTGAACCGTTCCGAGGAAGCAAGACGACGTCCGTCAACGGCCGTAAAACCAGCTCCCGTGAGCAGCAGTCAATAAGTATTGGAAGAATTTCGGAGATTTCTTTTCGAACGTGTCCTTAACAGCGCAAAAATGGCACGCAAACTGGACCCGACCGGCCACTACTAGGAGGGCATTTTAGATTTTCGGCCACGCCGAATTTGCGATCGATTAGCCATACAAAACGAAACTTCGATCGACAGCAACAAAAAAAAATCGTCACAATGGCGCCGGAAATCTTGGACCCCACCGGTTACTACTAGAGCCCGAACGTCTCGAACGTTTCCCCATCCCAAGGAGCTCGTCCACCCTCCACGGCCCCCCCTCGACTGACTACTAGCATCCCTTCCCTCGCCAGGAGCGATATCTTCCCGGCCCGGTATCCTTACGTGATCCTCGCCGTTCGAGCAACCGCAACCGGAGAAAAGCGACCAGGATGGACCGCAAACTTGACCCCACCGGTATGTACCGAAGGCCTGGCAGTGGAGGCAGCAACGGCAGCTACCAGCGCTCCTCCTTCCACAACTACCACCATCAACGGCTGCAGAACCATCAGCGGATGCCGCACCATCATCAGCAGCAGCAGCAGCATCAAGCAAAGTGCCATTACCTCGACCCGACCGGGCTCTACTGAACGGACCGCGGGATCGGCGGGGAGCGTGCGCGCGGGAGAGTTTTTGCTGGGATGTTCCAAAGGGGAGCGGGAGAGTCCCTCTCCTCCTCTTTGTCCGCCCTTCAAAACACTCCAGCTTTCGTGCACGAACAGCAGCAGCAGCACAATGTGATACTTTTTACTGACGTATTAGCGAAAGCGCTCGACCGACCCGACCCGGACGGCGTCCCAGGAAGCTCCCGGTGCGGTTTCGCGGTGTGTATCTTTCTGTTTCGGAGCAGAGTTGCAGGAGCATGGACAACGGAACAGGGCCCCCCTACAACTACTATTACTACTACTGCTACTACTACAACTACTACAACTACTAGTAATTATTATTATTATTTTTGTTTTCCTGCTCGCGTAAGCAGCGGCGCGACGAATGTTAGGAGCGAAGGTCCTTGGTATGTGTGTATGATTTTTTTGTCTCTTAAACTCTTGTCTTCAATGTTCACCCCTCCCAAAAAAAAAGACAAACACTATTTTTTGTTTGGATGATTCAGCGCGCGCAAAGACGGAAGGAGTTCGACGCTGAACGTTACAAAACCTTGGATAGGTTTCCTCCAGGCTTCTAGGGCCTCGAGCTGCTTAGTGTGCCTTACAAGTTGTTTGTACTGCCCGTACACACTGACTCACTCACCTACCTTTTACCTACTACTATGATTAATATTATTTTTACTATTATTATCGTTTAATGCTAACTCGTGCCCAAGGTCGAGCCCGCGCGTCAGCCCGGGCGATCTCGAAACACCCTCACTCACCGTTTCGCAGCTGTATGTCAGTCAGTTCCAACCAAAATCTCACTCGCCACTTTGGTCTTACTAGCTAGTAGTGTACTTTCTCCACCACTCTCGCTTAGGCAGCCTACTGCAGCTACTTTGCCTCTTCTACGATTTAGTACCACCACCCGCGCTAGCGCGATCGATGAGTGTTATTTAACTACATTTAAACGCCACGAGACGAAAACGTATCAAATGGGAGAAAGTATTCTTTTTTTTTGTATTAATAATGTTTATTTTTTAATTCTCACTGCCGGCACCGACGGCTCACCGACTAACGGGTGAGGAACGCGAGCTCGAAACTCGAAATCAGCCTCCAAACTGCCAATATCGAACACGGGCCGGGCGATGCGGGTGCCGGGCGCAGTTGCACGCGCCCATTTACCTCTCGCCACCGTGGGAGATTGTTTTAATTTCTTTATTTTTATTAATTATTATTTTGCTCTGCTTTGTTCACGCGTCAGTGAAACGGGAAGTGTGTAGCGGCGTAAGCTTTCCTAGCCAAAAAAAAAGAAAGAAAAGATACGAAAAGATAACAAAGCAAACAAATCGGTCCCCATCCGACATTAGAAGCGGATTCGGCAGCAAGATTCAGAAAGGACAGAAACGAGCCACCTTTTAATAAGTAAACAGCAAGATTACCTTATCACACAAACTCACCTTTAGTAGCGCGCATTGAACGGTTTGTCAGAATCGGCGACGGAAAGTGAGCGGAATGATGATTTATGCATCATTATTATTTTATTATATATTATTATATTATTACGAAATACTTGTTGAACATATTATTGAAGAAAATCATATAAAAACAACTATTTAAAAAAAACACACACACACATATATAGAAACAGTGTTTGGCGTTGTCGTAGCGACAAGTAACATCCGAAACCGAGTTGGCTTCACTTTCGTCCTGATATTCGCTTCGTTTTCCGCCTCCGGGGGAATTATGCATTTTTTTTTCAATCTTATCGATCATATTCCTCCTCCTCCTCCTCGTCTACCTCCACCTTTTCCTTCGTATCGTAGTAAGAGCTGCATTACATCATTGCCGTGTCTGTTGCACTGGAACCGAAGGCGCAACCGAACGTGCAAAACGCAATGTCCCCGTCTTCCGCAACCGCACGGAACCAACAATAACAACAAATGCGCCGCCGCTTCCTGCTTCGGTGTCATTTGGTATTCCGGCTGCAGGCAGACGGCCGGAGGGTGGGGGGAGGGGAGGGCGGATAGGTGGGTGGCGGTCTGCGATGGTGGATCGCCTTGGGGGACCCACGATGGGTGGGAGGGAAGGGATAAACACGCACACTGCGACACACATACGGAAGTGTTTATTTTTTTATTTATTTTTTTTTGACACACTGCCGATTGTCGCCGCTGGAAGGAATCTAATCACGCCGGTTTGTGGACCAAACCTCCACTCCCGTGTTTGTAAGCCTCCGCCACCCTTCTAGCGATCTCACGTTTTCTCCCTCTCTCTCTTTCACACACGCACACGCTCCATCAAGCATCCGATACATCGACAGCAGACGTCATCGCGCCCAGGAAGAGAGGCAGTGACACTTTCAAGGCTCGTCATATGCGTGATCGTTTGCGCGATGTGCGAACTCTACGGCCGCCTGTGCTGCAGACGAGCCATTTTCAGTGTGTGTGCGCGATCGCGCGCGCGCGCGTGCGCGTGAGCCGGGGAGAGCGTGAGTGCGCCCGTGTCTGAGGGCGACGATTGACCCCAACCGAGGCGAATGCACGGCTGCTGCTGCTGCTGGGAGGGGGTTTGGAGCAGTAAGGCACTAACACATTCGTTGCGTTGCGTCTATCGCAACCCTCGCATTGATGGAGGGGGGACGGGGTTTGGAAGGGTTGGATGCAGCTGTTCAGAACGAGAGCGAGCGAGAGAGAGAGAGAGAGCACGCGTTCGAGCCAGCGATCGCCGACGACCGCGCAAAGTCGCTTCCAAAAGTTCAAGATCGAGGCGAGGTGGATATATTTTTATTTTTCGATGTCGATCATTGACCGACAAACACGCGGTGGCGGTATGGCACCGGTCGGTGCGGGTTACCCCGGTGTTGGGGACGTTTGTTTGGCGACCTGGGCCGGAGTGTCTGAGAGCACCGTGTGTCTCTCGCGCGTGACTCACACAGAACCCATCAAAAGCGAGAGCATGCGCTGCCGTTTCTGAGTGCGATGATTGCTTCTATGCCAGCGGCAGGCGCCCAGGCGAGCTAGAAACTAGACAGTAGACGTCAAAATTTGTTTTGCTGCTCGAAATAAAAAAAAACATGTTTACTGACATTGTTGGCAGGTGCACAGCTTCCCGCACCGTTCCCACTTCGGGTTACAGCGAGTTTTGGCTAGGCTGAGCTCGAAAAGGCAAACGCGGAAGGAGCAGGTCGCCAGCGGCGAACGGAACTAGGTCATTCCTGCGATAGGTAACCGTGTGGGGCTTGGGGTTGGGGGTGACTCTGTCGGAGAGAATGCGTATTGCGTATGACTGACCGAGTGTTTCATGAATGGGGAAGGATTTTCGCTTTGCTCTGTTCCATTCAACTCGAAGTTGTGTGGGGAAGTTTGAAGAGTTTTGGTATATTTTTATCAATATCAAAACTCTGGGCTTTTTAAGAAGAGACCTACGAATTTTTCTTTATTAATGTTATTCCATATCCACTGGCAGATGTTTTGGTTCTAGAAACCAGAGCATGAATACATTATATCACTTGAATTTATTACTATTTTTTTATGATTTATCAAACTGCCCCTCAACCGCTTAATGTTTTTGATTTGTGTATGCACTATTCATTAAAGTTGTTTTAGTTGCAGATAAGGAGCTGTTTAATCTGTACAGAATTATGATCAAATTGAATTATTTATAACTGTTTTAATTAACTAATGAAAATATTATAAATAAATATCAAATTAAAATTTCAAGCGAAAAGATTTAACAAAGTTTTGTTTTGTTAGTTACAGTTTTTGAAATTTAAAAGTCCTTCTCTAAGTTGTAGAATAAGTTGCTTTCGATAATCCTGAACAGAAGTAACCTTTTGATACCTTAAAATTGAGCCTTATGTATAAAATCAACATCAACTTTAAAAAAGTCAACTTTAATTTTTATTTATAGGTCCTTTTTTACAGCTTATAGGGGAATGATGTATACTGCTGCATAAACTATTTTCTGGATTTATTTAAATATCATCACTCCTGAACATGATTGATTGCTAAACACTTAATACTGCTAAGTGAAGGATCTTGCTTAAGAGATATTTTCGTAATACTAGTTTTTGTTTCTTTGACTCCATAAGAATGCTTCCGCTCATGAAAAATGATTTAAAAATAATAAATAGGTAAATAAATAAGCAATAAATAAGCAATTATTTAAATATGAAGTATCTTTACACATTTTTTAAAACAACAGGAAAGCCTACCAAAAGCTATTTTGCTTTTGTGTTTGGGACATGGTTAAACTGCACCAAGTTAACCATAAAAAACTACCAATCTAATTCCACATGCAGAATGGTGGTGAGTGCATTGCATTAAGTGCCAAATGCACTTGCATCTCCACCGAACTGCATGCGGTGAGAATTTGCAGATGTGCGTTTCCGTGTGCGCACATGTGCGTACGAAAGAGAGATAGAGTGAGAGTGAATAATAAGATCAAAACAAAAATCGGTTCAAAACAAATGACACATGCCAGCAGGGCAGTGCGCAGTGAGGAGTGAGGTGTAGCCAGCTCGTACGTAGCTGCTCTCCCCGCACCCGGTCGAGGGCAAGCCGGGAAGCGTTCGGAGGGTGGGACGGCGTTTGTGTGAGCGAAACTCATCAAGACAAAACAGACAGCTTGGCAAGGGAAGGTTAGCTGGAATGAAATTGCATATGAGTGCGGCAAAAACACCGACCGACACACACACACACACACACACACACACACGCATGCACGCCCAACTCGACGACCAAATGCAATCGATCCGGTGTGGCTCGAGAGCAGGCCAGAGTGGAAATAAAAATGACAATTATCGGTGCATTGCACCGGGTGGTGGTGCATGTGTGTGCGCTTGTACAGCCGGTCCGTGCATGTTTCCTTCGGAGTGTGTGTGTGTGTGTGGGGTTTTTTTTCGTACATTTTCGTACGTTGCATCCTTGTTGCGCACGATGCACGCACGATGCACTCTCGACAACAACACGACGGTGCGTTGCACTCGGCAAACGAAGTCAGGACGGGTGTGACGCAATAGCACCGGCTCGATCGGTTACATTCAATGTGTTTGGGGAAGCTTCGGGGGGTATGTTATTTCCGTTGCTGTTAGATATTTGAATACCAACATTATTATTATTTTTTATGATGTGTTTTTTTCTATAATACATGTGTCGATGTGTATTTAAAAACGTCCAAATTAGTTTATGAATGCAGTTTGTTCTTCAATTCACGTGTGGTATCATCTGCCGGCAAGGAAAAATTGAAAATCCAATGCAGATTCTCCTCAATAAAAAAAAATGTCTTGCTCGTATACCGATTTCGCATTGAAATTCAATGTCTACGCGAATACTTCGCTTCTCGGCATTCCAGAGTTTTCTGTTCAATTCCCCAACATAAAAAAGTGCTGCCCCAACGAATCACCATCACAGTTTGCTCACGGTGTTCTCCTCAAATTCGGTCTTCCAATTCACCACAGCAGCCTTTCGGCTCACATTACCCCGAGAATTGCAAATTTCAACCGTTGGGAAATTAAAATGTATCATCCAACATGACAGAGGTCAATTAATTCTCGCTCCCTCCGGGGCGATGTCAAGCGAATCGGGCGCTGCGGCTCGGATCGTTGTGGGAAGTGATCGCGTGCAAATTTCGATGGTGCTTCAAAGAGCTGCCCCACCGCACGTCACGCCAGCAAACAGCCACCGGTTGACAAACCGAGGGTGGTTGACGCCCCAAGAAAGCGCAGACCCAAAACGTAAACCTGCCAGCTTTACGCCACCGAGGCCTCCCGGATTCGGTAATGGATTACGCACGATGCTACGATTATGTCGATCAGAAGGTGGCGGCTGTACATCAACCGTCCGGCCGGGTGCTCGGAACATGATCATCATCATCGGTGAGCTTGAGCGATCAACGACCCTGGGGCTCGGCGCTCGGTCGCAATCGGTCCCATCGGCAACGGACCGTCGGTCGACGCTTTTGCCGCTCACGTGATCCGCTCAAGTGTGTGCGACCGATGTTTTACGGCTCGCTATCTCTTATCATGCAACTTTATGCTGACGGAACCTTCGCACACTCAGCCCGGTCGTTCTCATACATTATGTAAACGGCTTCGCCTGGCAATGTTTTATATAGCGTGTTAGGAAATTTTGGAAGGACATGGAGTTGTTTTGACGGAGCACAATCGGCAGCATGGACGGGTAAGGTGTAAATTTGAGTTAGATTGGCGCTATGTTCAGGAATTTAATTAGATAATCTGGTTTCGATCGTAAAGTTATAGGAAATAAAATTTAAAAAAATTTCTCTAGAATTACCTAAATCTTAAATAATTCAAAACATATTTTCTCCTATTTTTTGTATTGGGCAATGTTGAAAACAAAATGTATTACGCCTTATTGTGGCACATATTAACATATGTTATGTTATATTAAACTGCAACTCTTAAGTTATTCTCTAAATTCAACTAAATCCGACACAATTTCATTCTTCGTTGTTATAAAGAAAATGTTACAAGAATAAAAATAATAAAAAAATTTTTTTTTATTCACCCATAGAATCCTTTTTTAATTCATCCTCAAACTTAATAAAGAATTAAGAAGTTAAGAAACTAGATAAGTTTCCAATTAAACAAGCGTTTTTAACAATTAAATCTTTAATTGATTAAATGGTAGAATATGAAAAAAGGTTGAGTCGAAATGGTAAAGTTGGCATTCAGTATATTAATATACGTTCAACCACATTGATACAAAATTTGAACACATATTTCTGTTAATTAATTTGAAGCAAACCAACAATGTAAATGAAACAATTTCCACAAAAAATCGTATAGAATTTTTTTTCCTAGAAATATAACAGTCAATTCTGCTTCCCGCACGGCCCAAGATGCATCAACCACGCCATCGCCAAAATCGCATTCAAAGTTGCTTCCTCCCCATTAATTCAGTGGCTAATCCTTTTGCAAAACCTTCCGATGCTCCGGTCGGGGG
>JXWZ01005523.1:0-15635 GCA_000956215.1 Anopheles farauti No. 4 | reverse complement strand
TATGAGAAATCGTTTTCCTCCCGGCTTCGCCAGTCCGGCTCGTCGTTCAGCGATTGTTGCATCGAACTATCGATCCTAGCTCGGGCGATTACTCATACCGTGGCGGGCTTGTACAGGAGTGCGATGTAAAATCAGTGTCCGCACAGTGACAGCCAGACAATGGCGCGAATGGGAGCGAGCAAAAATCAAAACCCTCCCGAGCAGACAAGGTAACCACGTGTAGCCCAACCCTCCACCCAACCGATTGTTATCTGCCCAGAGTCCTTAGCATACGCCTCCGTCGTTTTCGCCTTGATAGGACGCATCAATCATCTGCCAAACGGTACGGCACATGCCGCTGATGGTTGATATGGGCGATGAGGGCGATGCGAGCTACCCATGCCAATGCTCATGCCGTCCGTTCTTCGCCTTCGTCGTCTTTCGTGACGGTTTGTGGTTTGTGACACGCTGAAACTGTTTCAAATCGCTGTTTTGGATGTTTTTGGATGTCGTTTTTTTTGTGTGTTGCAAAATTTCTTTCACTTCAAATTATGCACATAAAATCATGGAGCAAATCAGCGATTTCATTCGCATCGATTTGCATTCAGTCGCGACAGCAGCTTCTTTGGGATGGAAGAGAAATAGATCCAAATTGTTGCGGGAATGGATTTGATGATTCAAGTACAAAATGCGCTGCCGGAGAAGCAGCTCGGGATGTAAAGTACCCGATCGGTGAGCCTGTGATTGACTAGCGACTCGGGTACGAATGACGAGGGTTTATTTGATTTGCAACGCTACGGGTTTGAAATAAGCTTAAAGCTTCGCCAACTTATTTTTGTTTCCGCCAAAATCACATTTTATCGGATTACTTTATCGTGATCCGTATGCACGGGTATGCAGTGGGATGTGAGCTATATTGTTTTGGTTTTGATTTTTAAGAAATATTTGTGTATATTTACCACTGCATGGGAATTAAATATATATAATTCCCATGCAGTGGTATGGGATTTCAATTGAATTATGAAAATGCTTTGTAACGTTTGATTACCTAAAAACACAGATTTTTTTATATTTTTTGCTCGATTTGGAATTCGACTCTCGGCTTGCATACTAAATTAAACTTTCATAGAAAACTTCAACAGATTATAAATTTTTATTTGTCCATACCAAATATGCATTAAAGCAATAAAATATATAAAAAATTTGCTTGTTTATTTGTGCAAAGATGATGTACGGATCATGATTTTCCCGTTCTGATGTACTGTATACCTGTCGAAAAGGATTTTTTCTTTAAGAATTTGACCTCTTCTAGACGTGCTATCATTCGAATGTACGTTAACTACCAACACACTCTTCAGTCTACACCCGGTTTCGTTTGGTCGAAGTGGGCGGTGAAAAATAAATCATACGCTTCGACTGCTAGCCTTTTCCAGCGATTTTCGTTCCTATTTGCGAACCGCGACTTAGACACTAATCGTTCGATCATCAATTACACGCAGCATGGACGTTTTGCCATTTTATTTTGTACGTGCAAATGGCCGCAGCGTGCCTTGGTGAGAAGGAATTAAACGACCGTTACGAAATTGGCGCTGAAATCAAGAACAATAAAACATCTAGTGCTGTCGTTTTTGGTCGATAAATAATCGCCCATTTATCGTCTGAATGTTGTCACCGGAACCGCGCGGGAATATTATCATTTTATTGTGATAAACGTAGGTTCAGTGTCGGCTCTAGATACGTTTCGAAGACCTCAACACTGTGTGCTCGTGTTCCGACGGGATGAGTCGTTTCTTATCATCTTTTGAACATTCGACCGTGATTTGTATGCCTCGCTCACTTCCCAAAAGCACACGTACACGTGGCCAGCAAACCGTGTTCGGATGGTGGTAGCACCACTCGCTTTCAGTCTCTCAAATCCATTGTTACCGCGATGTTTCCGTTCTTTGCAGTAAGCTTCTCGGCTTCTTCTGTACGCGGAGGACTGCGGTGCTCACGGATGCAGTCCACTTTTCCATGGCTGCTTTCCCTTGTTCCTGCCAGAGACTTCTCATGTGGTGCTACAGTTGAAATGCAATGCTTTTGATATCGGTTCCCCACTACATCTTCCAGGACTCTTCCCTCACACCGATGGGGTGAAAAGTGTGCTCGACGGTGGGAGTATCTTGGTTTCTTTTTATTGCTTTTCCTTACAGTAGCAGTCCCATCGTCCCGGATGCGGCTGTGAGTCCTGACCGACGACGTCGAGTGAGCCCACTCTCGCTTGTTTTGTGTCCTTCACGCCGAACGTCACCGCTGCACGGTTGCATCCGGCTTTCCGTGCCATCCCGCCCGGTCAAACATACAACACGAATTTATTTGCTCCACCGAGAATCGTCCGTTGTGGTCCGTTTCCGTCGGATGTTTTTTCGTGAGATGTTGTTTATTTTTTGTTTGTTTGTTTGGAAGGTCCCAGTGTGTAGCTGAGAATTACCGACTGCTTGCACGATTCCAGCGTACAAATCTTGACATTCGTTGTGCTTTGCTTCTGCGCTTCACGTTGGTTTATTGTTTCGGTTGTTCTGTACGATTTTTTCACCCAACGATTTTTAAAAACACTTCAATTTGTGAGAAAATAATTTTCTCTCCACCGAATGCCATTTTTAATTCCCAGCCAAGTCCTAAATTCGCGAAGCAAGATGGTATTGTGACCGTTCTGCCGGGCACTTAAATCGACCGTGAAAAACATGTTTTTTTTTGGGTGTGCTTCTCCACCGAAGACACCCCGAGTGCGACGAAAAAACTCTCCGCTAAACGATCATTTGCTCGTTTATCAGTACTTTCGCTAAGCTTATTATTAGATTTATAGCATTCGCTGTCACTGCAGCTTCTGCCGCCCTGATTGCAAAGGCGAGGCAAGGCGAGGCGAATAATGTGCATGAAGTTTTGGGGTGGCAGAAATTCGACGAACTCAAAAAAAAAGACGAACGAAAACAACGAAAAACGTACCCATCTTTGCCAATTCGGTGGCCAGTGTTAGAGTGCTGGGGCTCCTTTGGCGGTGTAGCCAGAGAACGCAAGTATGCCTCGAACGTGGTTTATGGGCTGGAAGTTGAATTTTTGTAAAAAAACCATTTTAAATTTAGAACAGATTCGCTGGAGCAACTGCACACGTGTGAGATAAACGAGGTTTTCGAGAAAAATATTTGGTGATGAAGTGTTTTTTTTTGTGTTTTACTATTTCACCTTAATTTCTTCCTATTTTTCCTAACCGGCTGCGTGAACATTAACGAAATACTTTAGCTTTTCCATTTTACGGTCAATTACTGTCTCTAGTCCGTTTCGCAAGTACTTCTTATCACATTAAGGTGGTGTTAATAGTTCTTCTGACCGAATGGAAAGAAACCATAACCGTGACGTAAATCGTTTCGTAAAAAAAAGTAATACAAAAAATGAAATACATTGAAATACACACACATACAAAATGAAATACACATCCAAAATCACAATCCAAGGTAACATAAGGGAAAAAACGAATTGGTTTTAGCACTGAAAATTTTACTAATTTCTTTACAATAATTTCTTCAATATGTATCAATATGTTTCATTTTGCTGAAAAAAAAAATTGTTTGTACCCCTAGATATTTTTATAACATTTTAATCATAAAACTCCTCGCAAGTTTTTTCACAGTTTAATAAATTGTTTTGAAGTTAAAGGCTTAAATGTGGCTTCATTTGCAAATTTTGATACATGCATTTTTGGATAAACGAAAATTTAAACATCAGATGATTCCTATTTCTGCACGGCATTTCGAAAAATGTTCAATAAAGTCATCGATTATGAGGATTGTTCGCAAATTTATGGTAAAAATGCTATCTTCGGAGGTTTCTTTGGCTTTTACAAAATAGTCGATGAAAAGTTTGGAAATGCTGAAAATTATGTTCGTCGGGTTTGGTAAGATAAAGTTTGAAATATTTCAACTGAAGACCATATTTATCTCAATTAGTAATCAGTATCAGCTGTGAAAAGTTAGTACCCATGCCCTGCTACAAAAGTATAAAAATTTAGCTACAAAACTACAAAAACGGCAACTTAACGAAACAGAAAAGTATCTGTTCAACAAAGCTATACATCCAAGTTAGGGTAATTATTTGATAATGTTGCAAAATATATTTTAATTTTTTTTTATCGCTTTAATTTTCATGACGGATAAAATTAATGTAACATCTTATGTGGAATGTTTAAATTTCAAAATAGATTAATGTTTGGAATATGCTTATGTTAGTAATGCTACCACATGAATGGATGAATTAATCTGTTAATCTGTTAATCGGTTGATCCGTTAAAAAGCTTTAATTTTTTAAACATCTCTCCAAGTTTGAACTGCTACACAAAACGTTTTAACGCTGTTCTCTTATTCCCCATCTCATTCTAAATCTAGGGCAAGATTTGCCATTTATCTTCATGAAACATAGAGCGAAAAAAAAACCTTTGTAATGCGACTTTTCTATTGCCACTATCACCACTTGCAGTATGACGGTGCATGTGCTTTCCCGTGGACTCATGTTCACATTACGTTTCTCTACGGTAATTTACAACCTGCGCTGATCGTAGCACGTTTATTTTTTTTCCTTGTTGCTCTCACCCACCGCAGGTGCATTCGTTTGAACAGTGCACTCCCGGTTGGTGTACGTTGTAATTTATTTCGAAATGAATTGCTGCACCCATTAGCACGACATTCGCGGTGAAACCTGGCAACTGTCAAAATGATAAATGGCATGCGGGGTGGTTGTTCGCACCCATGCTTCCCGCCATTCATTCTTGACAGCTGGCTTTATGAGTGAAAAGCTTCGAGCACGATGCTTTCGCCGAGGAGCAGCAAAAGTTGCACCCACCCGGTGGAAGTTGAATGGAAAGCAAAGAGAAACCCGAATCTCGTAGCGTTTATGAGTTTGATGGGACTTACCAGCTTGCCAACAAGTAGTGGGAAACTTACCCAAAAAAGATTCTTCACCCGTTAATATCGGTGGTAGAGTAATTGACAGCATTGACAGCAGTTGCATGAATAGCATTTCCCATGCCGTGCCAGTTGTATGCAAAGCCTTTAGGTAGAAAAAATAAACTGGACCTGGCATTTCAATCGTGGTTCCTCGTTGGTTTCCTTCCGCACGACGCGTAAGTGACACCATGTTGAATGTTTGCGTGACTCTACCTTATGATGCTTCTGTACTTCTAGGCGAACACGAATGACCCTTTTTTTTTGGAAAGCGATGGATTAATGTGGGATGGGCAGGCTATATGAAACCAGTTAGGAAGCAGATTTATTCTACACGTGTTTCCAATTTGATTTGATTGATATGAAGAAACATTTTACTCTACACTGATATTTTTATTTTTTGAGGAAATTGTTGTTAGATATCATAAATCTGAAGTAATGAAATAGAATAGCATAAAACAAACAAATATAACTAAATGTAATTAAAATAATTATGTTTTTGGAAATATTTAAATTCAAAATTTGTGTTATGTAGTTTAGGCCAAAGTATTCAAAAATAGTACTGCACAATGTACTTGATTTAAATGCTCTCAATAAAAATCTTTTTCTCGCATTAGATACAACTGATAGTTTCTTGCACTGTTTTCGTTTAACAAACATTTGTTTTCTTACTATCGACGGCTACCTAAGAAATTCACGAAACGGAACTTTTGATAATAAAAAGCAACAGATTGTTATGTAAATTAAATTATCCTGACCCAATACGGTGCTGGGTTTGTGTCTAACAGGACAAAATTTATTTGATCAACAGAGTCCTTTACCGTGATTGTGTAAGTACACTCGTGTTTAAGCCTTCCGCTGCTCACAACGGGCATACCCACATGCACCAAATCCAAAATCCAACCCCCGTGTGCACATACATGAATGACCAACTTCCCGATTCGATTTCAAAATCAAACGAAGAATGCCAATGAAAACGCAATCGGTTTGTTACCCCGCCACGCATGAAGTGTGTTGGAGTGTGTGCTTCAATCTTTCCGCCTAATGTTGCTCAACTTGCTACCGTGGATTGATAAGTTCCATTACTTGGCGATTGTTTTACAATTTAAAATAAAAATAGTTTTTTTAAAGCTTGTTTGAAATTCAATTAAATAATTAATCGATACGACACTAACATTCTTTATGGACCCATTTAAGAACAGATCACACATTCCACTACAGTTCTATTGCTTTATCGTGCGTTAGTTCACTGCCATAGCCTACTACACATCTACCATATGTGTCGATGAGTCCGCTGTGGTCGTTACAAATACGATTACGGATTCATGCCGGTCGAACGGGTGCCCGATCGGGCTTTCAGGACACTCCGGACGGTCGCCGTCAGCTGTGTTTAGAAATGGCACACCCGGACGAGTAAGCCCCATTTCGTTGGCTAGGGTGCCCCTAGCTATAGAAAAGGGACGCCGTTGAAAACTGACAAAATCCTCCGAACAAAAACATACGCTGTAATTAAACTTTGTTGCTCTTTCTGATTATGCGTGCTGATGAGGTTGAAGAGATGATGGTTGAAGCGGAGGCTCCTGGGGTAGGATGGCTCCATTAGCCAACCATTTCGTTTTATCGATTTTCACAAGCGAAGTTCACGATAGAAGCTAATGGCGTTCCAACGTTTCTAACGTACGGAAAATAGGCTTCTCGGTTGTTCATTATAAAATCGTTGTTTGTTATGTGGCAAAGTATGCTATGACTTCCCACGACCTTGAATCGTATAATTGAATGACAGGAGAAAGACAAGATGTTTTATGACTCGGCCATATTTGCGGTCTAGACGCTAGCGGTATTTCATTGTTTTTCTCTTTAATTTTTTTTACCTAATTGATATTTAAAAAATACTACTCACCAAATATTCTCTACATGAAAAACATGTAATGTTTCCTTGCGAAACTATTGCGGTCATTACTATGACTAATATAATGATTTCTTGATTAAATTTTGTCTTTTTTTAACTTTAACTTTTTTAACTTTTTTTTAACTAACTTTTTTATTTTTTTAAGTTATAGTTAACCTTACGCTGTCGATCATCGTCGTCCCTAGGAAAGTACGTGTTCTCTAACACAAGCACGTGTTCGTTTTGTAAAATAAGGTGGAAAGCTAATGCTTGTTTACTTTAATACTGATCTTACAGCTGATTGTTCTTTCAAAATCTTCACATAATTTAAAAATGTCTTTATGTCATAATACAAAAATGTTACCTATGCGACTTGCAATCAAAAATAATCGAAAGTTGGTGTTCCGAAAGTGATATTGTATTGGTAAAATTAGTAGTGAATTGTTTTTTTCATATTGTCCAAACCCCACATTATCCAATATATATACTAAAAATTCATAATCATGCATACACCTGCTATTCACTCTGGCAACAACCCAAACAAAGGAATTCAATTGTATAAATAAACCGAACCAGTTTCAGTTATTACTGTTACTAATTAATATTATACACATTTTACAGTCAAGCTAATTATTGAACGTAAAATCAACATTTATTCTGATGTATTGAAGTTGTGTTAATATAAACTAATTGAACACGTGTTGATTACTATGTATGTTCTACATTTTTTTAAAGTTAGTTAGACATGTTTATCACTCGAACACGACATATACCACGACATATAAAATGCATCACAAAATCTTCATTTTTTCAATCTACCAACTTCACAAGGGTTTGATTTTTTATTGTTTCATTCTCTTTGCCCAAAACATGAAAAAAAACTCATTGCCTGTTGCGTAGGTAGTTTCGCTAATCCGCTTTAACTTGTAATTAATCACACAAGATCAACAAAATCAAGAAAATTGAGACATGGTCGCATAGCTTGTGTACTCGTTCTCGCTTTCTCGTTATTTTTACTGTGTTTCCAGTGGCTTCAATGTATAACACATAAAACAATTAATTTCCATTTACGTGCTAAATATTTCGCGTTTGAAGTTTTTGCGCTGTGGTTTTTGCTGTTTGTATTTTTTTTTCTTCTTTTTATGTGTCTTCTTTCCTACACCGAGAACGATACGATCACACAAGCACCACAAGGGTCAATAATAAACCCACGTAATCCACGTCGCCAAAGAGTGCCGGGGTGGGGGCGCTGGCAAAGATGTATGGTTTGTAATAAAACATTTGCTCGGGATGAAATTTGCCCGCAACTTGATGCCGACCCTTTGATCGTCGTTATGTCGGTGCTGCCGGTCGCAAGGGCCACGAAGGGCCTAGCTACGCGCCGCAGTGTAAACAACTGCACGAGAAAACGCTCCGTCGAAGTAATATTTTATGATTAAATTTTGAATCACCACCATCCGTCTCCTGCGGCCTCGGTGCCCCGGGTTTTTGTCGCCGGTTTGGGGTTTTGTTTATTGCCAGGATGTACCATTCGCACGGAAACGTTCGGTAAACGGGGTACCATTTGCGTAGTGAAAAAAAGTATGTTTGGTAAGAGACAAAAAAAAAGTTCTAAATTCACGCTGCACGGCGAGCTTGCAGATTTATTTACGCCTCTCTTCAGCTTATATCCATTGTAATTTTAAAATATGCAAATCATAAGCTTTTGATTGTTCTCTCCTTAGCGATGAGGCGAGTAATAAATTATTGTAAGGCATAATCTATTATCGTTCCTAGATAAGATTCCAAAAGCCTTTTAAGTGTGAAATGTAGCGAATAGTGAGTTTGTTTCAGGAATACATCGAATTCGATATTTTTTTAAAATAAAATTCGTCACTATAATTTACTGCGAATTATGTGGATTAACATATTTTCGTTCCCTTTCTTTGCTTCGTGAAGTGCCAATTAAAAGCAATACTTACTAGTGCGCAAAAAAACAAACAACCTAAACCATGTTTCCAGCTCGTTAGTTCGTTCGCAACAAAATGGACGGGCCGGCTGAAATTTGGCGGAAAATTTGGCTGCCGCGCAAAAACAAAATTGCCATGAATAAAAAGTTTATTTGCATTCGCGCACCGACAGTTTATTTGCTGCAGTATTGCCGGAAGCTTCCGTCGCTCATTTCCGGAGTCCGGTCGGACCCGGTGGTTTCACCGAAACCGTTCGCAAAAAAGAATGCGCCGCCGAATGCTGTTTACTTTGCTCCGTACTTGCGAACCAGCCGCTGGAACTGCCATTTGAGTGTGGTGTGGAGTTATGGGGCGAACTTTGGAATGTCGGGGGAAAACCCCGTCCGACGGGCGTATCCTTTGCCGCACCTTCGCCATGAGGCGATGTTTGTTGATGAGGCTAATCGGAAGGAAGCAGCCCGAGATGCCCGCTCCATCCGTCACATGCGGACGACGCTTTCTCGAGTGGAAAACTTTCCCTGGTGTGTTTTTATTCTGCTCGAGAGGGAAAATCCGCTTCTTAACCGCGTTCTCAGCAAACGCGAAGAGCACTACGTCTTATGGCTTTATGATGTTGCGTGTGCGGATGAATGCAGATTATCTAGCGGACGGTCAAGTTAATAACTATGATCATTCTTGGTCATGTCACGGGAAGAAGAATTATCGTTACGCGGCCTTACGTTTCTTTTTCTATATTTTTTTCAACTGCGCTTTTGATAGTTGCGCTATAATAGTGGTTTTTGTTTTGATAAAGAAGGTTGAGCGGCTTTAAACATTAACCAGCGGATAATTTTTCAAAAATTATTGATGATTCTCAAACATTTCTATCAATTTATTAAATTATAGTTTTTTTTAAATCTTAAGAATTCCAATTATTATTTGTAAGTTATTTTCATCTTCGTCATTAGGTAAATTTAGTTGGGAATTCTACAACGTTTTTGAACATTTTTTCTATAAAAATTCTTTTTTAAGGAATTTTAGATTTTTGTCTTAAAAAGAATAATTTTACGTAAAAATTCTTACAATTATGTAACAAGAAAAAAATGTGACCAGGGCATTTTTTTTATAAACAACTTTGCCCAGCATTACTTTCATCTAGCATCCAACAATAATTTTGTACACACTCTCGCAGATGTGTATTATTTGAAAATGGTAGAAAATTCTTCCAAAAACAACATGATCCGGATATGAACCCTGTCCAAGAAATCCAAATTCATACACATAGTAAATTCAATCGCTGTTCTTCAAAAGGGAATGACGAAGCAAGTTCGTAATAAGAAAACTAGTTATTAAATAAAAATGTTTCCAAGAATCTTTTCGTTTTTAAGCTATAGTTATAAACTGTATGGATCTCAAACAAATAATTTATCAAAAACAACAGGTTATGTAAAAATGTATTTAACGTTGTGTAATTGACGAGGAACAACGACAACCAAAAACAACAATTCAATATAATTAGCTTTAGCTTTTTTTACCATAAATCTTACCCGGTTTTTCGTTATTGTTGATAATATTTTTCTTTTTTTTACAGAAATTACGAAACCGAATTCTGTCACCGAAAGTAACTACTGAATATTGCAGTGCTCGATTTGTGGATAGGTGAGTCTTTTTTGGTCGTATTTAAACATCAACATTTCTTTTCCCAACAATGTTCAGATAAAAGCTTTTCCTAGGTTCTTCCATTACAGCAACAATGCTACGCTTTTTTATGCGTTTATTCTAGTCGACTTTCGCATTTTTATGGCAAGATTCTGATGAACTAGGAAAAAAAGCTAGGAGAAAATGTGTGTAGCTTGGGTGGTTATAAAAATAGTTGTACTTTGGGCTTTCTAGTCAAATGAGAAAACGCTGTTCTAACATCTGTTTTTTTTTTTGAATATGCTGCATTCAACAACGGTTTTAGCGCAATATCAAGCTATACTGTGATTTTTTCCAGAAACAAAATTTACGCCATAGGCGTATTTTGTAACTTTGCCTTTTTTGCCCAGCTTGCCACTCAAAACTGGCAACATTTGCTACTTGAAGTCGATTTTGTATGATTAGATTGTCGCCCTGATTTCACAGGCTTTTGAAGCATAATTTTTTAGTTTGCTCGCACTTTTACAATCAACCCTCAGACCCTTCCTGCATTCCATTGTGCTCTTGGTTGGGCTCAATCATTGTAAACCCAGGGTAGGCCACCTTTTGCCGGCATCAAATCCCTTTGCGCACCACGCACCAGTGTTTCGGAGCAACGGAAGCCAATCGTTTTTGCGAGCGAGTGGAAGGCTGCTTGTGGCGAAAGCGTTGACTTTTTGTTTTTCGCTCGCCCATCCGATTTCATTAGTGGCGCTACGTGATAAAGCAAACCGGCTGTTGAGCGGTGTCGGTCCTTCCGTCCACTGCACACAAAGCTGCCACACACCCAGTGACTGCCAAATGGGGCGAAGGAAAATCTAATTAAATAGTTAATTTTCTTTTAGCTCTCGATCGTTGCTGCGCCCCACCAATACCGATGATGCTGGAGGAATCTTTTCCGAAAGCCTGAAGTCTGCGAAAGAAAGTTACGCTAATGTGCATTTGCTTTAGTGTGGTTTCGTTTGAGAATTTTGTTAAAAATCAAAACAATTGAAGCAAAAGTTTTTCTTTTTAGTTTAGCGACCGTTTTTTTTGTTGTTTTTATTACGTTGTTTTATTACGAATGCTTTTACAGCTCCTCTGCAAAAAAAATCATCCACTTGTTAAAATGAATTAATAATAAGTTTATACTTGAATTGTTTGTTTATTCAATAATCAGATTACATTTAAAATGTTTTTTTTTTTTTATAAAACCATAAATGTCGTATTTTGTTACGTGATGATCTGAGTTTCTTAAAAAAGCTGCCGCAAACGGTTCCTTATTTTCATATGATTTTATTCTTATTTATATTTACATCATTTTCGATGTTTTTCTTTAAAGTTTTATGATTTTTGGGCCTGAAGTTCACAAAGCCTTATTTATTAATAAAGGCCACAAATCATTTTCGGTCACGAAGGTCATTTTCGTAAGTGATTATAAAAGAGTGGGTTTTCATGAGAAGGAACATTAATTTTTATGCTTGCTAAAACTTTGTTCATCATCACGTTT
Source organism: Anopheles farauti No. 4 (assembly GCA_000956215.1). NCBI lineage: Eukaryota > Metazoa > Arthropoda > Insecta > Diptera > Culicidae > Anopheles > Anopheles farauti No. 4. The sequence continues at coordinate 3,701 of JXWZ01005523.1, read as the reverse complement.
GGGTTTGATATAAAAAAATACGAATAAACTAACTATGTTGAAAATGTTTAAAAACATTTCAATTGAAATAAAGCTTAGATTTGAACTCAAATGTAAATCACATAATCGATCTTTCGCCTACCCTTGGATCGACAACAAACGTGACAAGGTGACAGTGAACCTCCGATTGGGCAAAACACAAATGATCTATTGTCGGATACTGAGACACTGCACAGCAACGCAGCAGCAAAACATTATTTACATTCGTCTAGATCGAAACGATATCATCGTAGAAAGCAGAAAAACGAGCCAACTCAAAATATTCCTGCGATCCGATCCGGAAACACTCACTCCCAAACCGTACCGGCAACCAAACCGACACAGCTTGCAGGGTCAGGAAAGCTCGATCGTGCGGGTGTGGGTGCGTAGTGGATTCCAATCGGGTGAAAGATTGAATAGGAATCGAAACAAAGCAACAACATAAACAAAAGCCCGCAGGGCCTGTTGTTTGGCGACTTGTGATAAATATTGGTATAATTGATGGATCCCGGAAAGGTACTGACGTTGATGGGAAGGATCAAGAAAATTGATAGCTACCATTAGCGGAATCGATACCGCCGGGCGACCGGCGGGTTCCCCTTCCGTGGTCGTTAACACCATCGGGCCAATCGTGCGCCACCAGGCGTCTCCATATGTGTAGTTTCTGTTTTATTTTTTGCCCCAGTCGACCGACTGTGAATGGTGTGAAACGGTTGCCGATGAGACGCAGACAAATTGGCACTTTTTTTTTGGCCCGGGTGGTGCCAAAATTGGCCAAATATGTTTCCATTTGTTTTTGTTTTTTTTTTTGTCATTTCTCTTCCATGTGTTTCGATTTGGAATGTTTATCATATCGGATTATCTTGCATACGAAATAGTGTGGACGTTTATTTTAAAATGTATTTAAGTTATACGATTACAAATACAAATTCTTTTAAAAGAAATTTTTTAATCAGTTTATAACATGTACCGAGTATTATTGCAAACTCCAAAAATATCTTTAACTTTAATGCACGTTGGTTGGTTGAGTCCCATAAAACCTATATTGAACGAGCAAATGAAATTATTCGGAGTAAACCACTTAAATTCAATAATAAAAATATAATTAAAGTATAAGAAAAAAAAAGATCAGCAATTATTAACTGGTTCATCCTTAATGCAGCAGAACTTTTATGATTGAAGTACAATTTTAATTCGTTACAATAATAAATCACTTTTGAAGTGGTAGAAGTATTATTTAAATTCGTTATAAAAAGATATTAATTTTTAAATTAGATAAATGGTTACCGGAATATTTACATTGATGTCGGACTAGATTTTTATTTTTCTATGGTCTTTGATTTGCAAATTGCTTTACTTGTATCAAAAATATCTTATTTTCGTTTTTTTTTGTTGCAAAAAAAAGTTAAAATTTAAAGCCTACTTTTGTATGTTTCTTGATGTTTTGTTTCGTTTAAATCCTATAACTGATAGTTACACTATTTGTTTCAACGTTCCCGTCTTTTGACATATCAATCTATTTATAAAAAAAACCTTTTCTATAATGTATTTGCATTTGCATTCCACGTATAATTCCATTTGTGTATTGCTTATGAAAATTGATGCCAGTGCCTTGACGAAAGTGCTTGAAAACCTGTCTATCAAGAAATAAGCTTTCCGTTTCCCGTAATTGGATGTCATTTTCGATGTGTCGTTTCCAGTGCATCGAACAACGGACGTAAACTCGTTTCTGGTCCATGTTTCGTCCACAGCCTACCTTACACGCACAAACACACATACACTTTTCCACATGCTCGCAATGAGTGTTCCGTTCCGAACTCAATTTTATGGAAGCAGTACAAGCGCCGGAAGGTGTCAGAAAGCGGAACGATAAACTTCTGGCTGATATTTTTGTGCCCTGCAAAACGCTGTAACATGAATGTTACTGACCACACCAGCAGCTCCCAGCTTACATCCTCCGCATGACAGGAGCTCATGGGTTATAACAGCTGCGAAGAAGCTTCACCAGCAAGCGCCGTTGATGATTTGCAGCTCTTTTTTCTTCCCTGTTTGGTTGATGCTGTTGCCCTTTCTTTCCCTCGCAAAACCTCGCACCAGTGACCAGTGTGCGGAAGCGCAACAAGTGTGCGTTTGTGTGCAGGGGACCGAAACCAGAAGTCCGGATTTTGGAGGCACTACTTGCTTGAACCAATCTCCGCAGATATGACACTCCATAAACGGTTGCCCTATTTTCATGTCTCGTTTCGTTGGTTGGTGTTTTTTTTTCTCTTCATTCTTCCATTCACTCCCAGCAGCAGCAAAGGCAGCGACCCGTGACGGAAGAATCCAAGCACCGTCAGTACTTCATCAGCAGCAGTAATCAATTAGCGCTGCAGTCACTTTGATGTCGGCAAGCTGTAGCATCGTCGGTGAATCGTGATTGATGAATATGGAAGACTCTCGCGTAGATGGTTGGAATCGGGTTTGGTGGTGCCTTTTTAGTCGGTCCTTGAGCCCTGAAGTCCTTGAGCGTCCCATGTAAAAGTGGGTGCTTGTTGGTATGGGCGACTGGCGTCACTAAGATCTCGTTTCTCTTACCTTGCTGTGAAACGTTTCTTTGCCTTGTGTTTAGCTTTGGAATGCTGTTGTTGTTGTGGAATGCTTTTTCAGGAGGATTTTACATAAGTCACATTTTTAGGACAAAAATGCCTGCAAACAAACCCAAGCTTGGACTATTACATTTTCAAACACATACTAGCCAATAGTGATAGAAATGCCTACGTTTGTAGAGTAAAATTCATCTAAACATAACATTCCTAGACGAACCCATCTAAATATACCAAATTTGACATGATTTGTGTTATCGAAACTTAATGTGAAATGATTTATAAAGCAGCTTTAACCCACACATACTGAACGTAAAACCATGTTCTTCGGAAGCAACACGCAAAACTGCTGTGCACTGTCCGGAATATATCATTCTGAAACCGAGAGCACTGAGCGTACAGCACATAAATCATGACCCAAATTGAAATAGCGTGACGAAAAATTCCCAGACAATGGCTGGCTCGTACATTTGTTGACACTAGCAACACACAAAAAAAGGAGCAACTTTAGCGGTTTCCTGCTGCGAATCACGTATCTCCCGCGAACTGTCACGCAATACACCTGCAAATTTAATCAATGCTTAAAGCCTCCGCGATCTTGTCCATTTCCGGTGTTAAAATAGACTCAAGCAAAAACTGTAGCGCAATTTAGACGAGAGTTAGAATCTTTAGAATCTCGCTAGGAATGTTTCAATATCGCTTAGAGGGCACACGAAACGTTAGGATGTTTAATGCGGATCTTAAAACGAGAATAAAAATTCCTCTTAAAAGCACACAAACTGCGCTGCATCTACTTCACTTCGTTTCTTCCATTTTTTATGGTAAGAAGGTTACAAATGCCAACAATCAAAGCGAAAGCTTCCTCGAACTTGTTCCTTTCAACATTGTAAAAACACTTTACTGTAGCTATGAAACCGAGCAGTGTTTCCTCGGAAGATGGTACGATTAAAGCGATTTATTTACTCTAAAATTTATGTTCGTTCTAAGTATTACAGTTGCATCATGAGCTAGCTCGAATGAGAATGTTTACGGGCGGAGTGGGAAGATAAAAAGGAAAGCCGTCAAGCAGATAAAACACCCCTTAGCCATTTGTTAAAT
>JXWZ01005522.1:0-17200 GCA_000956215.1 Anopheles farauti No. 4 | reverse complement strand
TTCCCTTTCCTGATGTGCGTTTCCTGATTTTACACACCCTTAACCGCTGGAAATGGAAATGGTCCGTCCCCGCTGCTTGAGGTTTTCTCATCAGCGACCCCCGTATCGGTGACGTACTACTGCTATCGCCCGCTGCTTCCGACACCACAGCTTCCCTACCCATTCGCCGCTAGCTTTAATTATGTGTTGGCAGCTTACACAAATCTCCGATCGAATGTCCTTCGGTTCGGTGCGCGAACATGCCAACACTTTGGCCAGTCAAGCAAACCGCCGAAGATGAACGATGCAGCCGGCAGCAGCAGTAGCACCAACCGTCACTTCTTGGAAGCTGCCAAAAGTCGGCAAAAGTGGCAAAAGTCCCAGCAACAACCGGCTAGTCATCGACTAGCTCCGGCATCTCATTACCGCTCGCATCGGCGCACGCTTGTATGCCGGCTGCCGGTACACGTCAGAAGACGTTTGCTGAAGCGCAATGAAGAGGAAACGGAGCCGCGTGGATTCACGAAGAATCGTCGAGCTCGCAAGAGAGGGGCCCTGTGCGTTCGAGCCCCGGCAGCGTTGATTGATCTTTTAAGCACGAGTGGCGAGCGACCGTCGTGAGTAGCGAACTGGAAGGATACGGATTGGCGATTAGTATAAATTATGCAAGAAATTATGTTTCATCAAATCGTTGCGCCATGGTTTGTGTGCGATGGCGGTGGTAATATGCGACGACAAGCGGGTGTAGTGCGATGGGTGGACGACGTGGCGTTTCGCCTCGGAGTGGTAATAACTCTGGCGCTAGGAAAAGCATACGGTTGGTTTCGGAGCAGTAATTTGTTCAAGATTATGGAATGATTTTTTTGTTGTTGCTGTTAGTTCTTTTTCTCTTCTGCTACTAGTTCGTGTTTCGCTCTGCGGGAAATGAATTTTTCCGACCTGATTTTGGGGGAGATGATGTGCATCTATATGCATAAAACAAGAGTTTAGGATTGTGGTGAGTTATGATGGTGGTGCTAGTTCATAAATGAGTTCGTGTAGTTTTTTTTTACTAGAATTTTTAATAGAATGGAGATCCAAGCTAGGAGTTTTCTTCGTTTGTTTGATTTATTTATTTATTTTTAGTATTAGAGCTACGTTATATAAGAAACATATCTACTTTTCTATAATCTCCGTGATATTTTGGACCAAAATATAAGTAAATTTGGTATTGAATCGCATGTGTTTCTGAAAGTTTTCCTATTTTTATCAATTTCTTTTTAAAGTAATGTAAAAAGTAGATCAGTTTCGGAACTTGCTTAGAATTTTCCTTATAATAACGTATCTAAAACCGAATGTCACGTCAAGATGTTCATAATTTGTTGCGAGCGTTTTACCATTTCCACAAATCGGCAACGCACAAGTAAAAATCGACATTTATATTTGATCCTTATGGTAGGGGAGAGGGCATTCACCAATGGAAAAGAAGCTGCTACTTTCCTTCGAGTGCCCAAGAATCGTACGCCAAAAAGGCGAAGCCAATTGAATTTAAAACAAGTGCCTTCTGCTCCACATTTCGGTGAATCTGGTTTGAAGAAAATCTGTCAAGAGCATCATTTGAGCACGAATCGTCTCAATACGCTTCGCACTACGGCGAAAGTCCTTGCCAACCGTGTGAAGTACGATGTTTTTTTTTCTTCTCCTCGTTGTTGTTGAATAATCTACTTTCTTCCGCATCATCATCATCAACGGCATCATGCACCGTGGTGCTGTGCTGGTTGTGATACTTCTTCACCTTTGAATGGAGCGGTTTTTAGGCTCGATTTCTTTCCGACATCCAAAGACGGCGGTAAATTACGCTCCCAGCAGAGCTAGCAAGTATTATGTCGTGTCCCTCTGGCGCCTCCTTCCGCAGGATTATTACTGGCACTTCTTTTATACCTCGGTTGCTTTGAAAGTTGAGCTGCTATGGTGGGTGCGTGCTTTGATTTGTACGCCTAATGTGGTGTGTATGTCCTCCCCGAGAGCGTGCACGGATCGTATTCGCCACTTTTCCGGCAAACGCACATTAGCGAGTGTGCTATTTTTATGTTGCCACGAGTGCAGGGGCCGTCCTTCCGCCTGCGAGATGTGCTAAAGAGATTAATTAAAAAAGACTCAATTACGCAGCACGGGAAGCCCACTTCAGGTGCTTTGTAGCCCCGAGGTGACGCACCGGAGTACTTTGATATTTTAATTAAACAGTGCAGCGGGAATTTGGGAGTTTCCACAAGCACGGGTACAGCCTACGCGCAAAGCTGCCGCAAGGAATAGATGTGTGTGCATGTGCTTCTCAGAGGTCCACAGTGGTGAGATTTCAAACAGGTTCTCCCTATTATTCCGTACATATGAATTAATTTTTCAAAGTACATTAATAGAAAGAGATTAACATCTACATAAGCACGTGTCGTTTTTGGTTTTATATATTTGTACAAATCCAAGCTACATAGCCTACTTTCAGGCGTTACATGTTTTCGATTTCTGCTATTTGAAATGTATGAAACATGGTTTTGAAATGCACCGAAAATGGTAAATTTGAATTTAAATTTCTGTCTCTGGATTGGTCCTCAAAATGAATATTGATATTGCAAATCTAAATCTGATATTCCACAAGCACCGTCACAAAAACGTCACTATTGCCTTTGCATACGAAAATTAACCCATTTGTTGCACCGAATTCAATCTAGTGACCATAAAAAAGCCCACAAAACCTCCCTTTCGCGTGGTGTGGAGTGGCCAATGGGAAAAGTGTTTTATGTTGTGTTGTGTCGTACACAAAATGCAATCCTTTCTGTTCATTGCGCGCTCCCTCAGGGTTTTGTTCTACTATTTTACGATGCGGTTGCCCACACTCGCGTTTTGTTGATGCTACTTGTTGCGCCTAGCCACTGCCATCCATCTGCCATCCGGGCTCGGCGGGGAAGTGTAGGGGAGTGTAAAAAGGATACGAGCGCACGACCATGGGAATAAAATGAGTGTTTGTTTACAGATTGTTTTCACCCGATAACCCATACTACGTCTCTTTGGCGGACGCGGCCGATTCTTGGAAGCTATCCCTTTCATGTCCTTCCAATTTGTGCACTTTTTATCTTGTTGGCTCTCGTATCATCTCGTGGACCACACTGTTGAGTTTTAGTTTGTTTAGTTAGAGATTTTTTCATTGGCTTAGAACTACCCGGGATGAAACAAAGGCAGCTTCCAACATCTAGAATGTTTGTATAAACTCATGAAATGATAAAAATTCTAAAAATTAAAAAAAAAAATAAATTTCTTTTAAACCCATTTTCGATCATTCAAAAATTAAATTTTGACAGTAAAACAATTTGATTGTGTATTTTTTGTTCTGTGAAATATTTTATAATTATAGTTTAATTGAAATATTTTAATTTAATAACTTAGCACATTTTTGGTTAATTTATGCACATTTCATATCAAACATCAAATGTCTCACTGTACATCACAACCGCCTGGGAGCCTGGGAAAGAAAATCAAAGACACCACTGCCACGGATCCGTATGAATAAAAAGTTCGCGATCCGGCTGCCCCGAGAACGGAAACCTTCCCACTGGCTTGGAGCACGTAATTCACCTCCCGTATTACTGTCGGGGAGGGACTTTTTATCTATTTATCTCTCATTCATCACCATCCCCCCTATTCCGATAAGGGGTTGCCGCGGTTGCAAACGATTGCAGAGTCTGCTCTGTTCGCAATATGACTGCGCTGACAGCGAACAGTTGCTATGGAGATGGTAAAGGGGAAACAAACGGGATGCGACGAAAAAAAAACAAGAACCCTCACCAGAAACAAACCCGGAGCGCGAAGCAAAAAGCGAAGCCGTTTGAGCATCCTTTCGTACGTATGGCACACCATATTATATCCATCCGTTGCCGGGTGGAAACCAGGAAAGCAGAAGGGACGGGAAGGGAAGGCACGCAGCGCTAGCGAGAACAATGTGTTGGCAGGTTTATTTTCTTCTCGCCTCGCAGGTTGTTCCTGGTTCTGCTGGTGCTCCACATGCGGATCTGTTTCTTGTGTACTCTTGACGATTTAGCACTTTGCCTATTGTTGTGCCAGCGGTAAGCCCGGTCTACTTACGCCGTGAGCGGTGAGTTTGTGTCAAAAACGATTTCTTGCGGTATAAAGTGTCGAAAGATTATGTTTGCCGACAGGTTCAGTTCCCTTTTTTTTCGGCGCTTGGGGGAACCATGACATAAAAACGCATGTCATACCTCTCCTTCCCTTGGGCTAATCGGTTAAGCTCTCCTTTTGCTAAACATTCCCGAAGGATTCTTTACAAACAGCATGGAAAGGAAGTGTTACAGCTACAACCTCTTAGCGTACACTATCCGAACTTTGACCCACCCGATAAGCAACAGGCGTAGGAAAGTGCTATTCGTACACAGCGCACCCCGATCGATCTCAACCATATCACCCCCAGCCGCTCATCATTGCGATGGGCAGTAACTCTTTTTATTTTATTCATTTTAAATTTGTTGCGCGATAAAATCGTGCTCGTAAACTTTACAACCGCTCGGACGATGACGCGCCGCCGTCACACCGTGGCATGCGAGACGATGAAGCGTGAAACGATCTAAACACGGCAAAAGAGTGCGGCAAACCGAAATAAAACGGAAAAGTAGTAGCAGAAAGGGGCAACAGCAAAAAAAAACTCTTTCCCCGCAATAAGTCAAACCGTACAGTCAGTTTTGTTGGTGGTACAATAACGAACTTTGCCATTACGGCGACGAAAGTAGTAAAATCCGTCCTACGCCCCCGGCTAGAATTTTCCCACTGACCTGTGTACACCCGTTCACCCATATTTCATCAGCCGGGGGTGTCGATCGACATCGAGCTGAGGGCGCTGACAAGCACTTAAACGCTTGTGAGGACAATAACTGCGGTGCGGTTTGGAGTTTTTGAGAATTGCTCCAATTGGCATTGGGAGGATGGTGTTTTCACTTGTCGATTTCTCAGTGAGAGTGTTTTTTTTTCTGCATACGCTGGTGTGTTCCCGTTTATGGCACGGAACCAGTATGAGTGTGTGCATATTATTAGTATCGCGTGGAGGAGGAGATGTGTGTAAATTTACGAGAGTGTAGCATAAAGAGTTGAACATTTATCGCTTCGCCACCGTCCATCATCTCGTCAAGTGTAGGAATTTATGGCGAAATAAGCGAGATCTCGAAATGAGTTGGAATAAAATGGAATTTCACTATCTTCTTTTTTATTTTCTCCAGGAACGCACACAATTTTTGAACAATTATTGGTAAAAAAAACATGTAAACATTACTTTCTCCAGCAGCAAACACGCTAAAGCTCGTTATTATTCTCCCAGCGCCCCGAGCTAATGGTGCCTGAAAAGAAGCTTTCAGCGAGAATTTAAAACACAAATCACAACATCATGACATTAATGGCATTAAGCTCGTTGACTCCGAGACCAAGAAGACGTCTGCGGAACCGAGCCTTTGGCACTCTGAAATCGCTATGGAAAATGCACATCAAAACGATCAATTCATCTGCCAAATTGGACGTTAAATTAATTCTTCTGTCTTTTCGCCGCACGAAAGGCGCACGTTTTGCGGAGGGCGGCAAAAAGAAATAATGGAATAATTTGATTGACATAACAGTGAACAATCATCACCAGCGTGCGGCTGGTTTCGCGTGCCACCCCGCGTGCCAGCTGGTGCCACTCCCGCACGTGCTCTTAATCTCCACCTCCACGGGCAAACCCCTGGCAGGGGACGAGAAAGATACAATTTGTATGCAAAATGTCAAGTTAGCGCGCACAGCTAATAAACTTCGCTCGGTTGCAAAGCGAAAACGAAAGCACACAAGCAACTGGCTGCGGGTCGCCTTCCGATGGGCCATCCGGTCCGGCGTCGGATAAGACGGTCCGAAAATAATTAAATCACCGCAAGGACAATCTGTCACCGGTAAGCGGGAAGCATTTATGAAATTTATCAAATTAGCCAAGAAACTTGACTCCAACGGGCGGGCGAAGGGGGGCAGAGTTGGGGCACCACGCGTTCCCTAGAACTGACCCGGGGGCTTTTCACTGAATTTTCATCACGTGAGCGGGAAAGTCCGCGTGTTGAGAGAGCACTTTTTCTCCTCGGGGGTGAAGCAAAAATAAAAAAAAAATACCACGAAAAAGTGAGGTTAAATCCGCAAACCTTGTGATCGACGACGACGGTATGTGGCGTCCGATGGTATAAATCCCCTACGCCAGGGCGACATACATTGTGGAATCATCCCCTGTGGCGGCGGCGTGGGGGGTGGCGAGCAAAGATGACGACGAGATGATAACGAAGTCAATAAAAAGTCGAATTTGAAGACGTCGTCCGACGTCTAAATGGCCCGAGGGAGAGGAGAAGGAATCGGCTATATGCACGCTTACCAGAGGAAAAAGTTTAAATCACTTTTTATTCAATAAAAATGCTTCCTTTGCCGGTGCCGCTGACACTACACAAATTCGACCAGCCGAGCGTTGGAATCCTCGGCAGTTATCATCTCCTCGCAAGGTTCCCAGAAGGATGTGTATGATATATGGTGGGGCTTCCTGTTCCCCGTTTCGTCGGCTTCCGCTGATGGTGGTATCGTTTTTATTTCCCGATCATCTTCTAAAGCTTCGACCGGGCGGTTGCAAAATAAAGCGATAGAGTTAAACCGTGGCGGCGCCGCTATATGGGCCTATAAAGGCGGGCCTTGTTTCCGCCTGACAACATATTCTGCTCATAAGCATATACTATCGGCAGTAGTGGCAACTAGCAGTAGCATCGTGCGGTAGTAAAGTTTTATGCACATCGAGAATGTCTGCAATTTTTGACGACTCCACGTCATCGCGTTTATGTAAGCAACAGATCAACGATTGTCTTCGTTTCCTTCGGCGCGAGCTGTGCGGGCGAACCGTTGCGATTGGCATGTTGTTGCATGGTTCTTTAACCCCTTTTTTCGGAGGTTAATATATCGAGCAAAACGATGTGTTTTGGTTGCCCATTGTAAAGGCGCCCATCAAGCGTGGGACATTATGGTGTTATGTTTTCGCATTTTAACACGTAAGCAAAAGCCTACATGGATGACATCATTGGGGGCCATCATTTAATGTAAGAATACGTTTTAAGATACTTTGAGTGAGTTTTATCTGATATAATTTACATAGATTTCTCATTTATGCATTCCGACGAACACATGATTCTTATTATGGTTATTCCCAAAAACTGAATAAAAACATAAATTAATTATTAAAATTGCTAAAGGACGAGTTTTTATATTCAGTGTGAAGAATAGAAATATTTGCTTTTCTCGGTTAATAATTGTGCTGTAAAAATCTAAATCGATTTTCAAGGTTTTGGTATCGACAAAGTTTTGAGTAAGTCTAATTTAATTTTTTTAATGCGAAGTTAAATTGACAGTTTCATGTGGTACCTCTCAATAGATGGCGCCACATGTTTCGCCATCTGCGATTTCTGATTAGCATGAAAGATTTTGTATTGTATTTACATTTTTCTACGCTGCAACCAGATCTGCTAATTTCTTTCAAACATTTTCTTCCCTCACCACCTTCTAATGGTTACATTACAGTGGAAAAATTATTCCACATTTATCGATCGAATCACTGTGTTGGCCCATTGTTACCGACCTATTGACTGATTGAAATTGTATCAAAACTTATTGAATGCTTGTAGGTACGCACAATGGCAACGATCCGGCCAGGAAGCGGTGAAAGCTCATAATCACGGTTTGAATGCGCATTATTACAGGCCCCTATTCCGTCGAGCTTCACGACCATGGTCACAAATAGCTTAGCACTTCATTGGTGTCCTTGCTGCGTTTGGCAGGCATGCCCACCAAAAAGGACAAAATAGAAACGGAAACCAACAAACGGACGGCGGACGCGTTGCCATTTACTTGTTGCGGTTACCCCAACCTTCCGCAAAGCGCACGCAACAGGACGCGAAAGTCGACTATTCACCAAGAAAAGAACGCTCCATTTGATCGCCGTCGGCGGCGCGCTTTGTCCGAGTAGAAAATTCAAAATGATTCATTGAATTGCGCGCTGGCGCCGCGAGTCCCACCCAATTACCGCTCGCCATTCCCGCCAGCAGAAGGAAAGCGAAGTTTCTACGAACCACTCACCCCCATGACAGCGCAGCGCATTTGCTTTTCTCAGCGGTGAAATGATGTGAAACATGAAAAGAAAACGATTTCGAGTAATTTTCCCTTTACTCGATCGGTTTCTTGCTCTTTTTTTTGCACTCGTAATATGAGCCGCCGTATTACGAGCGTGAAAGTGTGATGATATAAATTATGTTCGCTGGCTTCTTTTGCTAGTGTGGCGCACTCGTACGTTCCGTCGCTGATGGTCTTTGCCGCGTAAGCGCTTTCAGCGATACAGCTTCACCCAACGATGCTGTGGGTCGGGTTGCGGGTACGGAACACTATTTAAGTGCTGCTGGTTTCTCGTTTAAGCGCTACGATGAATGCACTCATTGCTTCGGTTTCAGGGAATTAACGAGAAAACTGGCTAAGAAAACGCTCCGTGCACGGTTCTTGTTGAAAAAAAAGAAGCTTTGATCTGGTTTTCCGGACAACTGTTTCACTATCATAGCACATTTTAAAGCTGATTTTGATATTGTTTTCGCGTTGTGATTCTTCTTTCAGTTGTATTGTTGGATGATCTCGACATCACAAACCCACAAATGAACCACAAGAAAGCATAGCCGTATAGCTGTGATATAGTCTAGGTAGCACCGATTGTACTCCGATTATCCCTAAATGGCTTAAAAATGTGAAATCAATCCCCCAGCAATTGCCATCACTACAAACGAAGAAAGTTCGCAACTATAAAACCCAACATGTACATCCTGTCCTTTCACGCTCGAGATCTCTCCCGTTCCATCGTTCCCGTATGGAACGAATCTGTACCAGCAAGTGCGATAAGCCACTCAATGACGCCACCGAGGACAACGACGACGACGAAATCGATGCTCTCGATGGCCAATTTGTCCTCCTTCTGCTTCACCGTTGGTGAATCCCTTTATGCGTAACGAGCGCCAAGTGCGTCACCACTTGACTTCCGGTCCGGTCCGGAGAAGCAATGTCTTCCTCTCGAAGCGCTCGTCGCCGTCGTGCACGGCGCAAGCAAGACGGTCGGACGATTGACGGTAATTTGCTCCATCGAAACGAAACGAACTGCGACGATCCTTCCACCGTCGGCCCGACGAGATGTCCTGGCCACAGACAGACAGACGGACGGACGAACGGACTTCCGAGCAGACGGTCGCTCAAGTGCGCTGGCCCAATGGTACGGACCCAAACCGGGCGGAGGCAAGAATCAATTGGATCTAATATAAATGTTTGCAGTTAGCAGGATGCCTCCGTGCTCCGTGCTGCCGGAGCGTAAATCGGGCGGAAATCAGATGCTCAACTTAGCGCCACCATCCTCCGACGGGAGGAAGGATAAATAATTGTATACGTTTCCTATTGTATCAATTTGGGGCCGGGCCGTTTTTATCCGTTTTCGGTTTGCTCCGGTTTTCTTTTCACACTCGTCCCGGACGGTGATGACGGTCGCTTTCGGTGGGGCCGATGAAAGCGCTCGTTTCACTTTCATTGCATCGCGCGTTCGCCGCTCCGTTTGGTGTCAGCAATCGAAATGATCGTCATTTGTACTGAGCTGCAAACGACCAAGGCCTACTATAGCGAGAGGAAGGAAGGAAGGCAAGCGTTTTGGCTCTGTTTGCTGTCATATCCTTCCGCTTTGCCGTTTGCTAGGGAGATGGTACCGGAATGTCCTGCCGACACTTTATGGATGCGACCGATTAGTGTAATGAAGAGGTCAGCTTCCGTGTCAGCCGTTGAGGAGAGCAGCAAGAAATCGATAGTTCTTTTTTTTCGGTTCGTGTTGTAGCAGGCGACGGAATTATGAGCATGAGTATAATGGTGTCATGCTCTTTTATTCGCTTGTGTGTAATGGGATCGGGTATGAATCAAAAGGAAATTATTGAAATGGAGCATGCTTTCTTGCATTATGGATTATGTTTTTCTTTTTTTTGGTGGTCTATTCAATAGGACGTCATAAGAAGACGTTCGTACATGTACATGTTCACAACATGTTGCCTATTTTGTATCATTTGTCCAACAAATTAATTCTAGTATTTTAGATTTTAGAACAAATGAGCACAACAAATTGCTTTCAAAAATTCAAAAATCATTCAAAATCAACAGATTATCTGATTAATTTTAACAGGATTGAAGAGAACTACCCAGCGAAAAGCAACTCAAAACCAACAATTAATCCAATTCGCAGTTCTTGCTATAGAAAAGACACGAAAAAACCGCTTTCATGACGCCCTCATAATTCCTCCCGCACCTTCAACGCACAGTTTAATCTATTTTTATAATCCCTTCCATCCACGCTACGGAGACGGGCGGGGGTTGAGCACCGAAACGCGCATCACTGTTCACCGAACGCAGCCAAGTGTTCTCCACGTGAAATGCTTATCAAATTAAATCTTCATGAGCGATTGAGCGAAACTCGATAACTTGTACAAGTCAAAGTAGCGAACCAGAAATTGCAAATTTACCCGAAACGATATTATCATCGGGCGTACTCGCTGTCCGTAAAAAAAAAACCGCAGAAATCTTTCAACCCCTCTCGTTCAACCCCTCCGTACCAAGTTAGTGGCATGATTTGCTTGAAAAATCCACACAAAAGGCATCCGGTGAACGGCACGGTGTGTTTCGAAACTTTTCCTTCGCATACACACACACACACATACACATCAGTACAACCACATCTTCCCTGCCAAGCCAAGCACGTGGGAGTGATTGAACGGGCAAGTAGAAGTATGAGAAGAAAAAAAACGCAAGAAAAAGAGCGGTGGTCGTGTGGTTGAATGAATATTTAATCATTTCATAATCGAAACTTATTCTTGTCACCCGATCATGACATCAGACCTTTCCGCGGGATAGGAACAAAAAAAAAACGAAAGCAAGCAAAACGCGTTAATCGAATGGCAAAACATCTCCACCTTGCACGGTGGCGAGCGTTCGGGCTGGGGTTGGCCACGAACGTTATCTCAACTCCGCCGCAAAGTTGTGACACGTGAAGAGTCTCCGAAACGACCGCAGTGAAACGCTTCATTAAGTTGCGATTGGATCCGATTTCGGGCCAAATTCCGAAAGTACTTGCGAAAGTTCTATTCACCTCCGGAGGAGATGAATATTTGACGAAACTCTTCCGTTCATCATCATCATCAGCTCAATCGCTGTCATCATTCAAAGTAAAAGAAAAAAAAACAACCCCCCCTGGTCGAGCGAGAACGGTACGGATTTGTCGGTGACATTTCGACCTGTCACCCCAGGTGAATTTAGGAGTCACCCGGGAAGAGTTTTCGCCTTGGACGGAGGTGCGATTAAGGACACGGTTGTCACGTACTCTAGTGCACTCTCGGAACTACCGCCCATCAAGTGGGGGCTTGCGAGGTATAATCTCCAACTTGAACGGCTGAACTCCTGGTCGAACACCGCAAGCATACGTTTGTGTGTGTGTGTTGGGACATTGTTGCTCCCGTTTTGGTGTCAAGTGCGCCTCGATGGCAGAAGAAGGCTTTGGTTCGATTCGGAAATCGTTTGCCCCGTAGTGTAGAGGGTCTGTAAAGTGGGCGTGATTGAAATTCCCGCTAAATAATCCCTCCGTCGGCACAACAATGTCTTTTGATGGTTTTCAAACGACCGTCAAAGAGGAGGCGCATATGCTTAACTAGTACTCTAGTGTCGGGTCACTGTTTTGAAAGGATGGCTTTGGGATTCTGATAGGAATGATACATTACTTTAATGTTTTTACTTGCAACTAATGTTGTTTTTTTTTAATTTCCTTTTTCAGAATGTAACCCGATTCGCTGCTCCCGCCACGAAACGAGAATCATCCCACACTAAACAAGGACTTCTAAGTAAGCAGGATCAGTAATCGGCAAACAAAATCGAAACTGCTCGGAAAAGTGGAAAGTGATGGAGAACATAAGCAAAGCTTTTTGATTCTTTTTTTGTTGTTGTAAATATACCCTCTCCCCCTTCCCCTCTTTCGCACCTGCGAGCGTGTGCGTGCCCAGTGAGCGCGTGTGTCCTGTGAGTAGCAAAAGAAGTGACTAGTGACAGTTATCTAGTAGTAGTTAATCGTACCCCTTGGTAGCGTTAGTTTTATCTAGTGCATACGCAGCTATATCCTTACGACCAGCTAAGCTATGGCTAAGGAACAGATCGTTAGTTGTAAAAAAAAAAGGCTTCGCGGAAACGTTGAACACACCGGTATCGGAATCGATTGATTTGAGCGATTGAGTTGGCAGATTGTATAGTTTGGTTTCCTTTGTTTGGTGTACGTGCACTCTACGCCACAATGTTGTTAAAATGTTTGTTAGCTAGTTTCGTTTCTCTATCACTGTTATCTTTTGGATCTTTTTGAGTTCGTTTTTTTTTGTTTTGTCTGAAACACTGGTGCTCGTGACTCAGTTGTTCGTTCGTTTTATGTTTTCGAACAGACCTCCTTGAAATCGATAGTTCAACAATAACATTTTGGAGGATACGCTTAGCGTTTTTCTTTTTTATCTTCTTGTTGTAAGTGTGGGTTGAGTTACGACGACCCGCTCTCGTGTACAGTAGCTCGAGGATCGTGTTTGACGCCTGTAGAAACATAACGTACGCCACTATCGTAGCGCATTAAGTAAACAATTAACTAAAGCTATTAAAACGTAATCATTACGAGACGAACGGAGGTGAGAATTGTACATACGTGACGACAATATAGGTTACTAAGGTAGTTCGCTAAGGCTTTTGTTCGTACGATAAATCCCTAACTCATCCAAGTCGCCGGTTTTTTGCTGGAGCTTGCTTTTCCCGTTTGGCAAATGATACAGTCGGGTACATGTGTCCGATGTACCGGTCGGAGAAGAACTGGAATTTTCTTCAGAGTTTGGTTTTGTGGCCTACTGTGATACCCCCCTGTAATCTTTGTGAACAAGTGTCATTTAGTGGTATTTTCCAATATCATTTAGTGGACATTACCATAGCCCACTTGATGCATCCGCAAGGAGATACAAAGTACAAGGTTGGATCATAAATGACGCATAACCGGAGCGATTTCAAACATCCCGGCAGCAGGTCATGGCCAGTACGGAAAAGCAAGCACACAACAAAACGGCGCAATGCACAAAAAGCAAGCAAATAAGGAAAGCAATCGCAAACATCGAACTTAATGCATGGTTCAATCGTGCGTGCAACCGGCACGGCGGCTGCGGCATACAACACGACGGACACCGTGCCGTCTCTACAGCTGTCGAAATCATCCGGCGTAGGAAAATCCGTGCCACCGTGCGCTCGGTAGATGTAAAGGAAGTGTAGCAAATAATGTGTAGATTCTAATCCAATAATAAAAAAACGCAGTGCCATTAGGGATACTTAGTTACTATATGGAGCGATGTTACGCAGAAAGAAAACGGCAGAACATCCTCTTTGTATAATATAATAGGATACTTGTGTTGTGTTTTGTTTGTTTGTTTTTTTTTTGCTTCATTTCCCGCGGCACCTACCATAACCGTAGATTGTACAGTTTTCGTTTACGTTTGCTTTCGTTTCACCTTGGGCTATAAAGGAATTATAAACAATTATAAAGTAACAGTAACAAACGCTACTATTCACGACAACTAGTGTCGGCTAGTGATAGGTTGTAGATCGTAGGGAGAAAATAATAAAAAGGAACACACAGACACACACACATTAAATGGCTGTTGTATGGTGAAGGAGAATCTAGAGAATACACGATGTATAAGTAGTGGATGTAGCGGAGAGTGTAAAGGGGGGACGCGAAGCGAGATGGACACGAAACAAATCAGTGCGTAGCAAAGCGTGTCTAAACAGTACACAAATAATCGAACTAAATTCGGAAATTTCGTAACAGAAGAAGAAAACTACACCCCATCATCTCTACCGCACCGACTAATAGTGCGTGTCAGTGTGAAGAAACGATTCAATTCACCTTCCTTTCAACGACAAAAAATACACACTAGCGTGATTTTGGACTAATTGGTACGACTACGGGATCAGCCGGTGTGTTTAACACATATGAAAAGCATTACAAGTAGCAACGGTTTAGGCAATGTAAGCGAGCGAGTAAGTTTTTAAAATTGGGCACACCTTTCACGTGAACACGAATAAAATTTGTGAAGCATGCTTCTTCGCGCTTTCAAGCAGAAGTTCAAAGTACGAAACCGGTTCGCATGTTGGCTTTTCTGCTACGTTAAGTTTTCTTTTCCGTTTTGTTTTTTATTTCTACTAACTAATACAACTACACGAGATTAAAATGACCAACCCTCAAGGCTGATTTAGGAGCCCTTATTTAGCACCATTTTTCCTTATCGCTTTACTTTAAACCCTGTACGGTAAAAGTACCCCAATCGGTATTTGAACCGGGCTGCAGGGATGCATCAGGGCCAGAGGAATCTACAGAAGACGGTTGCACACAGCCGTGAACGGAAAATCAGAAAATGAATCATCAGTACTAAAATGGAATCTTA
This sequence comes from Anopheles farauti No. 4, assembly GCA_000956215.1. Classification (NCBI taxonomy): domain Eukaryota; kingdom Metazoa; phylum Arthropoda; class Insecta; order Diptera; family Culicidae; genus Anopheles; species Anopheles farauti No. 4. Next base: position 2,633 of record JXWZ01005522.1, on the reverse strand, counting down.
AGTAGATTCAAACTCTTAGCAAACCACAGTCGAGGTACCCTTCTGAAAATTGATTCGCTTTGAAATAGAATAGGCCACACGGGACTGGCGTTTGATACTATCAACAACAAAAAGCCAACAACAGAGAGATCAATGTGCAATTTAGTTACTACAAAAGCTGTACGTAATGCGCGAACTAAAAGCAATGTCAAGAGTGAACCACACGCGTGTTTGAGGATGCACAAAAGAAGAAGAAAAAAACAACCCACAAAGAAAACCATTGTATGCTAGCGAAACCAATTTCCTCGTGCGATACAAAGTGGGGGAGAAGGATCGCGTCTTTTTTCAGATTTTACTGCAACTTATCCCTATCCCCGGAACCGTGGAACGATTGAGCTGTGAGAATGATCGTCGCATAACCGTATGTGTTCAGGAAGCGTGTCCCACCCTAATAGCGAGGAGATAGTTTCGTAAAATTTGCAAAACATTTGCTACTTCCAGTTGTAATACACTCCGCCAACCGCGGAATTATTGTTTATTTTCTTTTCCTTTCTCCAGCTAGTTGTTTTGTTTTGTTCATTCTGTCTCTTTTGTTAGCTTCGTTATAATTATTCTTACTCGCCATTTGTACAAATTACTTTAGGTTCTCGGTAGCGTTCGGAAGGGTTAGCAGGGAAGCGCGGTGCGAGGTGCGCGTAGATTAGAAGCACAGGGATAGAGGAGGAACCCGGGCATAGTTGCGCGGCGAATGTTATCGAGTGGTAAATGCTAGAAACAAATCTATCGACGCGAGCAGCGTATATGTGCGTGTGTGCGTGTGTGTGAGTGCGCGTAGAAAAGAAAGGCTATATATGGTGCGTGCGAGTTTCCGGTCGGTAGAGACGAAACCGTTTGTGAGCGACGAATGAGCGGGAGGAATGTTGAAATAAACTAGAAATACTTATTACTTTATGGATGATTGTGTTTCGATGTTTCTTTCTACTTGCACACATCCGAAAATGTCGTATGTTCTCTTAAATAAAAGGAAATGATAAAGTTTCTCTTAGCCACGTGTTCGTTGTTCGGTTTTCAAAATTGTGTGCAATCGATAGCTTGAATACAATTATCCAAACTTGTACGCAACTCACAGCATGCACACAAGCAAACAAGTTTGAAGCTTTCGTAGCGGCGAAAGCTCGAAAGTGTCTTTTCGAAATTGTCTCCGTATGAAAACGATCAAACTTAACTTTAAAAATCCTTTTTTTAATAATGCAAAAATGTGTCTCGACAAGTTAACTATTCCAAAGTAGTTTCTTGTATTAAAGACGTCTTTTTTAATTTTTAAATTAAAATAAATTCACCAGAAACTGACAGCGTAAGCTCCGGCTGGCAACACTGCAAAAGCTCTGCGGAATATCGCTGCAAGGATGCTGCGAAGGACCATCCCGATATCATTCAAACCCACACACACAAACACACAGCCAGACACGCTCCCTCGAGTCATTCTCACATCTGAGAGTGAATCTCGTCCATGGCCCCGGTGCAAAGAGCAACGAGCACGTTCAACCCTCTCGGAGCCGGGAGACTTGACAACAAGGGAAAAATCTGCTCCCGTCCCCCAACCCCTGCGAACAGCGACGAACAAAAGCAGACGCACGCACACAGACGCGAACCGACGTAGAGTCCGCTCCCGGAAAAGGCCAATCCCGATCCGCTCGCTGAACGGTCGGTCGCGCAAAACGCGAAAACTCTAGCGCCAGTTCAGTCACCACGGTCGACTAAGGACGTGTGCTTTTCTAGCGTATGTGCTTTCCCTCGTTTTTTCCACAGTGTGTGGGGTGTGTATGTGTGCGTGCGTGCGTGCGTGTGTGTGTGCATATGTGATCCGTACGGTTTGAAGAGGAAGCAAGCAAGCAAGGTTTGCTTTTTGTTGAAATTCTGCATTAAAAAAAACAGTCTTCCAAACGTGAAAAGCGCATTCCAGCTCACATTTCGTGTCTGTGTGTGTGTGTGTGTGTGCGTGTGTGGGGTGTGCACGTTTTTCCCGATGTTAAATCGGTTGAAAGTGCGAAAAACTTTTCCCCTCCCTCCCTCTCTCCCACCCACCCACATCGTCGGTACGGTGTGGTTCTCGTGTAGTAAACGTGCGTTTTTCATTTTCCATTCCCACTCCTCGCATCCATCGCTGCCCAATCCACCCGCACACGGGAATCGTGTGTCCTTTGTGCGGAAAATTCTCCCGTTGCCATAGTGGCAGACCCGTGAACGCAAGTGAGCCTCCGCAAGGGCCTGCCTCCTAGATTGTTCGCAGGACGGTATAGAAAGTAGCAACAACAAAAAAATAACATGAAAAAAACAGACACACAAGGTTGTTCACTGCGCGTTGGTGTGAACGTGTAGTACACACTTACACACACCCGCTCACACGCGCGCAGTAGGCGGTATTTTTAGGGTGGTGGTTCCTTTCTTCGCAGCATCTTCAGCCACAGCGGCAGCAGCAGCAGCAGCAGCAACGCCTCCGGTCAAGAGTGTTTTGGCTGCCACGGGAAAAGCGTGGCCAAAGAAAAGCAAAGGGCTAGCAGGATAGCAGGATCGCTCGGTAGCCCCGGTGTCCTTGCAACACGGCAGAAGTTAGTATCGCTGTGTATCGGTGAATGCGCGCGCGTGTGTATGTG
>JXWZ01005518.1:0-14570 GCA_000956215.1 Anopheles farauti No. 4 | reverse complement strand
AATCGTAGCTATACAATTTGAACTATTGAACGACAATTTTAATGATTGGATCTCAGCTTCTAATTGCTTAAAGGACCTTCGATACTTTCAATCATCACTCACTTTGTCCAAACTCAGCTGATGCCATCAAAACAAAAATGTTCTATTGCTCTCTTCTGAGATCCTTTCCGATGTACCGATATCACCCTGCACCTATCACAACAGTAGTTAAAATTGACAGACAAGCTAAAGCCGCTCGTCAATGACGAGCGATGATTTGTGTCAGCGCCGGCTATCACGCTCTTGCAACAAGAGTCACTTCCCACATGCGAACGACAACCATTTGTCTTCGTGAAAATAAACCTCGCTAGCGATGAAAGGGGAAATTTTCCAAGTCCTCTTCGAAAGCGGAAGTACAGGAGGGAAATTTATGGAGGAAATTCGGGAAAAGTTTTTCCCCAACTTTAGCCAAGACACGAACCAGTAAAGCAAAGTGGTTCCACCAACTGCCCGATGAAAAGCTAATATTTCTTACCGAACACCAGCGAGAGCTGCCCGTCTATTAGGGAAAATGCGTCCACCAACACGCTAGCCGACGATACCTATGATGAATGCTTGGTATTCAGAACCACAAGTTCTGTGGATTGTGTACTAAAAGACACAGGCAGTTGCGATGTGAATAACGTACCATAACTTTTATCGACCTACTCTTTCCCGCCTGTGGTGTTTTACGAAGAATGAATAAGCAGGGACGAAACATAAGCTGGAAAAATAAGGGCGGGTTTTATGAGCTTTCCTGTCTATTTTATCGCTTTCTCTGTCGTGAACGGCATGTACTAAAATCTGTTCTAAAATCAGTCTCCCTATCCCCTCCACCATTCAATGTTGAACCATTTCACGCGCAAACGCATTTCGGGGAAAGGCAACCATAATTGTTTCCCAGAAGAACAGCCTTGCTGAAGGAGGAAACAGGTAGAAATGAGCAGTCTGATTATGCGCGAAGAAAAGAGATCAACATTTTGTTCATGTGAGCTCGTTCTGTGGAGTAGCACGGTTTTACGCTGGCAAAGCCTAAAGCGTTCGACCAAACATTTGTGGAACTATACTTGCGTTTTGATACAGCCTTGCGAAAACGAAAACTGCTCAGCTGGGCTCAGCTGTCGTTATCGTCGATATCCATGTGGAAGACTCCACGGCCCGCTGTTGGGATGTGATGATGAATGTATTTACGATGCTTTAACGTATGTAAACGAGGTAAACAAATAATTATGCTTCTTAAATGCAATGCAGCTCGTTTGGATGCGGTTGTTAAATCACTCTTCATAGAGTGTGAAGGTTTGTTTAGATTTTTTTCTGAATAAGAAAAATCAGCGTACGCTTTTTATAAGCGATTCAGTGAGCGATGGTTTCGTGCATACTCTAATGTAATTGCCATTGTTTTAACAAATATAAATGTTAAACAATCTTTTACAAATCGAATAACATGTTATTGAGTCATCGTGTAACACTGAGATATAAATAATTACTGCTACAATTTCTACACAATGCAGTCAGCGAATAAATAATTGATTTATTACTGTAAATAAGTATATTTTATTGTAGATAATGTATGTAATGCGCATCAAGGTCGGTTGATTAACGAAATATGAACACTCGAATTTCAACCGAAAGCCGACGGAGAATGTATCACATGCATTGTTTCCGGAAAATCGAAGAAATTCGAATTAATTCGATTCGATTAACATTGCACAGAATATTTCCTCAAACATATTAAGGAAATATTTTTAAGTATTATAAAATAAGGATGAACTATTTGGTACTCTTTCAAAAATTGTTGCAATTATCACAATAGTTGGAAATAAACAAAAATGCGTAGTTTCCGACGGTATTTTCACTCTTTCCTACCCGTTTGCTTTCTTCTTAAAATGATTCACTCCAATTCAATACTCTCGTTAATAAGCGCAAAAATATGTAAAAATGCATAAGTAAAACAAATGAGGATATGCTTGATATAAGGTTGATGCATGAACCATATAAAGCTTGAATCAAAGGATAACAAACTACACAGGCAAGGCAGTTTAACAATCATAAAAATCTGTTTTTATTGCTGCGAACAAAAGAGGAAAGATTGGTCAATAATCTCATTTCAGAGTCTAATGAAGCACGGGTATAAACGTTCATGGATCGAATGTTTTGCATAGAGCTTCAAATCGACATTCTGACAACGTGTTTGAAATGTGGAATTATGACAGTGAAGTAAAATTATAAGCGAAAGGATTTTATTAACCGTTTGTAAGGAGTATAATACTCCAAGCATGTTTTACCCATTTTTGAAAACATACAATACTATGTCAAATATTAGCTCATCATATCTAACAGTTGTACATGGTAAGAGCGAAATAGTTGTAAAAATTTCCCAGTTTAATATAATCTTCTCTTGCCAATCTATGGCTGAACAAACCAATTTGAAAGGATACTTGTGTGGCAAAATGCAGGTGCGTGTAGTAGCACTGCCACTTGTAACCTATTCTTTTCGATTATCATCAGCATCAAACCACCTTATTCCGAACACAACCAAAAGCTAGCACAGATAAACGTAGAACTATAAACTAGTAAAGTAACAGTCGAATTGTGGTCGTAAATAGTGGGTTTTGATGTTAAGCCATTTATCTTTACTAATGTCTTACCTTGCCCCTTGCATTGCTCTATCGTCGAACCACAAGAGGCAGGATCTCGTGCATACCTTCGGGCTGTTGGCTTTGCTCCAAAACATCTCCTTATTAGGAACCAGAAGAAGCGGCAGAGGTAGAAGTTCCTCTAGGTTTTGCAGTTAGGAAGAAAACAAGCTGTTTTCTGCTGAAAACTATTTTACATTGGTTTTCTTCAGTCTACTGCTCTGAAGTTCAATTTGATACGGAAAGATCAATGGCCAATTAATCACCATTGATCACTGCGGTGGTAGGGGAAAGAAAATATAAATTGCTATTGATTAGTATCTTTGTATTTGTCGGGGAAACATTTCACTGCTTTCGGGTCAATTTTGCTGCCTGCATGGTGTACAGTTAGATCGAATAGCGATATTGTTGGACGGAATGGATAGCAAAATCTCGATTACAGGCCGTAGAAAAACAATGTATTTACATTCTTATGTTAATACAATTGCAAGAGCATGGTACTGTTTAGCATTTCGAAACACATTTCCTGCTTAAAATATAACTTATGTTGAAGTACAATTTTACAGACCATTCCTAGAGATCCGGCTGTTTTTACCACTTAGCATAGCGTAATACATTGAGTTGAAGTACATGAAGTACACAAATTTTCATATTTCCCAGAAAGCAGGTATCTACTTTTCAAACGGTTTAAGCGGCTGAATTAAAGTCAAACTGATGCAAGATTCCTATAGCTAACGAAAAGTTATAGCTAACAGTATTGAGAATGTGTTGAAAACTGTGCCTCAAGTACCCTCCACGATTGTCGTTGTGTAAGTGCTAATGCGCAGTCATCTGCTCTAAGGATGTTTCCTTCGGTAAACAAAGTTGGTATTTTATTTTATCTTAATGGAAGATTCTCTCGTTTTTAACCCTTGTGCTAGCGGCTGAGGTACGGACGGTAGTACGGATGATACGGACAGTAGTTGTTAAGCTATTTACTTATGTGTTGATTCGGAATGCATTATTGAATGTCTGTAAACTAATTTTGTAAACGGTCTAGTGATGTGTTAGTTGCTATAAGCGTTGCTCTATACTAAAAAGGATAAATAAAAGAATAGATGATTGATTAATATTAATTGATTGCTCAAATCTATATAAACGTTTACCCATTAACTATAGTAAAGGGTTGCCTGCTCGTCCCACTTTGACAAGGGTATGGTAAATAATTAAATGTTGTTCCTTTCGGCTGAGGAAATTGTTAGTCCTAAATATCTCATTGTTAGTTATACTATTTTTTCACATCTGCATATGAGTTATTTTGCAACTTGACTGCATATTTTCAATTACCTCGAGGTCATCACTTGCAACGTCATCCACTTTTCTTTTGCAAAGTGAAAGAAAGGTCATTGGAACATTATGGCAGCACAACAAGTCATTCGGTTTGGACTCGTCACGACCTCCAAACGATTTAGGCACGTTTCTTTGCGAACGGAGATTACGTACTGAAAGTAAAGCCTGCTTTGCTGCTCGGGAACCCGAAACGGCAGCGATCGCCACGGCTGCGGCCCTGTGTTTGTATGGCACTAGCCAAGAAAGTGGCCTGCTAGCTTGTAGTTTGTAGCCACCTCAACCCCAATCTCAGTTCCAAACGAATTGAGCGAAAAAAAAGAACCGAGTAAATCGCCAATATAACAACAAAATTGCATATTTTACGATGCAATAAACTCTATTTCTTTATGTATTTATGTTTGGTTACGAATATTTGTCCCTCATTGAAGTTTTCTTTACTCTTTCGCTTACCCGTGTCGGAAGCGCAGCGTTCCTTCTCCACACGCATTGTCGACGCTGCAGGCTATTTTATTGTACATTTTATCCCAAACTAGACACTTCGTTCGGTGCAGGATGTTCCAAGCTTTGGTATGGTAAATTTGCTTACTTTTGCCGTGGGTTTAGCTGAGGCGGGAAAAGAGTTAAAGCGGGTTCCGCCACTGGGGGTGTCACCATGTTGCAATCGCAACGATGCAACACCGCTGGTTAGTTTTCATTTCGGCACACAAACACAGATGTGTGTCGCATGATCTTCAGGCAGGAAAAGTTATGGAGCGACGCTCCGGCGCAAGACGTTTGTTGTGTTCCGGAGAGTTTCGGACAGGCAGGTTATGGACCTCGACACCGAAAACGAGCTGTAAAAGGGTTCTTTTACCAACATTCCGCCCCTGGGAGTATCTGTTGACTGCGCAGGAAACCTACTGTCCTTGAGCCTGGACAGACAATGTTTATTGCACGTCGTGTACAGTATGGGGTAGAACAATACGCGTAGGTAGAATTTCCGAAAAGGATTACCACATTGAATGCCGTTGAATATTGACGCATGCCCTTGAAACTATTAGGTAATAATGGACGCAGAAGGAGAATGATGCAGAGATTTTCACGTTCCAACTCTTTTGGTATAGCACAGGTTGTAATGTTAAGGACAAACATGAAAACCCAAACACACATACTCTAACCATCCTATTGCTGCTTATGCACCAAGAAACAGTTGACTTGAAGCCTTCAACCAAAGGTGTGGTGTGGAAAAAATCGTACCCAAGGTAAGGTTAACGTGTAATTAATATCGTAATCACCAGTTTCATAGCTATGCTAAAGTTGAAAAAGTAATCATTGAATATTTTATGTGATGGTCTCTTATCAAGCTTCGGGTAGGACCGTGAACTGAAACACTGTTTTCGATAGTTTGAAATCAAAATTTCTTCAAATTCAAACCCCACTTCAGTTGCTCAATTCAGTGTGTTTTATTTTCTTCACTGTTATGATATTGCGTAAAGTCGTGAATGGTAGCCTAGTCATAGCATATTTAACTGTATTTAGCCAGCACGTAACGCATGAAAACATTGCATCGGTACATCGTTAACACACGTGCTGATAGCCAACGGGCGGTAATGGCGGTCGCTTAATTGGCTCATAAAATACCATATGCGCACGTAATGCTTCCACCAAAAGTGTCAACCTTTATAATGTGATGTGTTAAGGCAATCATAATTATTCGGATAGGGTTTGATCGTTAATCTTTGATTTTGGTTTCGATTCGATTGTTTGATTAGTACTTGGAATATGTACATGTTCGTGACAGTATTATAAAAAAATTTTTTGTACAGTTTCTGTTAGAACGTTACAAATAGAAGAAACGGAGTTTAAAATTCATATTAGGATATGATTAAAAATACTGGTAAAAAATCAAATAATAATTTTCATTAAATACCAAATCAAAAAGCATGGTGGCTTATTTAGCATTTGTAAATTACGTTAATGTAGGACGTTGTAAGTTGGAGGCTTATCAACATACCATTAACATTCAAAACTTGAGCTCATTACACTGTGTCTGTACTGAATAGGTAACAGCAAGCACTATCAAAACCCGGGCACATCCGTTCGTGGTGCTCCGTTCTCGCCTTGCCTTGTTCCATTCCACTTTTTCCACTTTTTCAATTTTTTTAATCTTGGCCGGCGTGTGTGGTTGGTTAAAAGGCTCGGCTACGATTTCTCGTTTTGGTTGGCGATTTTGATGGGAATTTGAATTTCGTTCCATGTTACATCCTTGTTACCGCACTGGGAAAGACATGCCTTTCAACTTTGTAAAAACAGTAGTATTACCAAAATAGAATAAAATGCATTCAAATTGAACACTTTCCCTGCCAACCGTTGTTGAATATATTCAATAAATTTTGCATAAATGTTTACTTTATCATACGAACGAGCACCACATGGACTCTTAAGGCATTAGTTACCACGGTGTATGAGTTGAAGTTTGTAATTCACCTGTTTGCTGAACAAAATACAAACAGGTGCTGTTTCGGCTACACTTTGATGTGCAGGCATTTCGAGTGCTTTTTGTGGACTCTCGCCCAAGATAAGGTACAATTAATTACTCAGGTAGAAATGGTAGAGAGAAAAAATGGTTTTCACCAACATTTGTTAAGGCTAACAAATGTGAAAAATTTGAAAAGTTTCACGGTAGCACAAATATTTGAAATAATACATAAAAATCTTTAAACCGATACAAACCTCAATTTATTTATTTACACAACACTGAATTGTATGTTTTGTAAAGTTTTTACAGTGTAAATACTGTAAAGCAAAATTCTTTATAATACTTGTTGAAAGCATACTCATAATTATCAGCCTCAGATAAGCATAATAGATAGTTTATGACAAAGAATACTCAGTTATTGACATATTCCGTTTCGTTTTGAATTATTTGCAAAACTATTTATATGGAATGTTGGTTGGGTTTTCATTATTTGGTTGATAATACAATACTTATTAGAAGTTATTTAAAAGGTACAATTCATAAGTAAACAATTTAAATGGCCTAGTATAATACATGAGTAAGCAAAGATTGTTTTTGCCCCATCACCGTAGCACTAGACACAATAACACATTGTAAGTTTTATAAAAGCGTTCGTATGTGGTTAATCTTTCTAGAAACTTGCACCGTTGATACAAATTTTGATTAGCATTCCTTAAGAAAGATAATTTGTTAAAGGTTACAAATAAACCAAACCAAAGAAAAGCAAGCTTTGCTATCAAATTGTATTTCATGATCAAACCATAGCCATTATTGTATTGACCCGACTTGCGATTTACCCTTCCACACTAAACGAAGCTTGATACTTATGTTCAAGAATCGACGCTTGAAAAGATACAGTTAACTCCTATCATGGAACTCCTGACGATAGTTACAGTAATAAACTCTGTAAATAACAACATTCATCAACCAAAGGTGGAATTTAAATTAATTGTGCTACCCCCCTTGGCGAGCAGCAAATGTATAAAAATGTGCCCAAAGTGATTGTGTTCCCCGTGGTCGGAAGTAGATTTTGGTAAATGACGAACGAAAACCGATAGCCTTTCTCCATCTTCATATGGGGTATCGTTTGATGTGATCGTTTCGAAGTCATCCACAAGCTTAAACTAAACGGGTAAATATTAATTAAAACATAGCTCGACCACGGGCCTACCACCGTCTTTCCGCAACCATTTGCTGCCTATGGCTAAATAAACAAGCTGAAACTTTGCGCACCACAATCTCACTTCCTCCATGTCACTACGGATTTCTCCCACGATGGTGACGGCTACGGTGGTGTGCGCTGTCCTTACTGATTTCGCCGCCATGCTTCTACCGCTGGTATCATATGGTGGTGATTTCAATTTACAGCGACTTCTACTCTTCGTTTCGTTCTCTCGTACTATGCTGCCTTAAACTCTTTCACCTTCCATAGTGCAGTGGCCTGAGCAAGCCCGTAAAAAGCTGCAATATATTACCACCGATAACAGAAACCACAATCCGCAACGCTTGAGTTTCTGTGCGTTCCAGAATTTTTTCTCAATTTGGTTTTGAACGGAGGGTTGAAATTGAAAGAACTTCTTCCGTTTTGTAGCGGCCGAGAATTGTCGAAGTACGCTTTTTTCCTCAAACATGCTTGCTCGGTTCCACCCTCCCCAACAGAGACTGTTTGCGTCAGCTTCGGAGCAGTGCTACTATCAGGCACAAGCGCACCGAACAATACAAAGAGGCAGAAAACGAATACGAAGCGAAAGAAACAGGTCTACATGCAGTGCAGGGTGGCTGGACGTAGGCTTACGAAACGTTCTTTCGCAAAAGATAATGAGATTTTCGTGTCACCGTCACGAAGAACCGACAGCGGCCGCAAACAAACAAAGTTTCGAAGCGCGTCCCAGCGGGAGCTGGTAAAGATTGCACGCAAGAATCATCAACCGTTAGCGCGAAGGAGAACAGGGCAGGGTAGGAAGGTCCTGGTTCTTTCCTGAAGCGGCGAGTGGCGCACTGAATCTTTCGTAAGGATGGAACAGTGCAGAACGTGCGGTAATGAATGGCAAGAACACGCAAAGTATACGCACTTTTCTATTCAGGAGGAGGAGACGTCGACGCTGAGTTGGAAGGGCGCCATGAAACCTCATTTTCCCCAAGAAACACGTTTGAATTTTGTGTACTGAAAACTTCTTCCCTAAAGGCTAGTTTTTCGGCACTTACGACCTTTGGTTATGGGGATTGGTTGACGATGGTGCTCCGATCCGACGAGGAGTTCCGAGGAGTGTCTCCCCGCAAGACCATAAATATTGAAGTTTATGGTAATTTAATTCTTTTGTTTCGATTTTTGCTTTGGGCACACTTCCATGTGCTCCGGTTTTGCTTTGGAGCGAAATAACGAACCTCTAACGTTCTCCCGTGCATACGAACTTGAAAGCCCCCCACGGACAAAGCACTTCAAAGTGGGATTTTCAGCTCCATCGTCGTTTAACGTGTAGCAAAAGCAGCTGAAGATAATTTCTGGCAATGTTTTAGAGGATAAATCGCTTTATCTGAAAATTCCGATAGTCCTAGATAGTCGGTTCCTAATTACTAGCGACGTAGATGAAATGTGTAAGAATAAAATAAAACTATTCTCGAGACTAGCTATTTGTTTTGCAATAGAAAAATATGAAATTGAAAATTTAAAGATTTTTCAACCATTTCCGTTGTTCAATTGATCATATGGGTGAACCATTATTGTATGTACATTGCAATTTTTGGTTTTGTTCGTTCGAACAATAGATAGTAGTTAGTAAAGGATTTAAAGACAGTGTATGTGCCAAGCAATCACATATTTCGAAGCCATAGTTGCTGGCACTGTGTTGTTAATTATTTGTAGCACGGGTGTTTTTAATGATTCGTTTATTTAGTTTCCGACAGTTTCAATTGTTTGGTAAAGCTGTGTCGAGTGAAAATGACCAGCAAATACCTACCACGAGCATCGAATTGTTTGTTTACAGTGCTAGGCACACCCAATTAAAAGCGTGGTTTGAGAGTCGTTGCCGTATTAATTTGTTTCATTGACTAAATTAACGATAAGATGGTTTGGAACCGAAAAATCGTTAATTAAAACACAATTATGAACATTGTGAAGATAACAAGAAATCAGATGTAAGAAACCAGTGTATGGTTAAGACATTATTGTAATTGTTTATTTTTTTTATTGTACTCACAAAAATCAAATGTTCATGAAATGAAATAACATAAATTACTGAACGGAATAATTCTCATGGGACGTCTATGTAACATTACCTCTTACCTTCCCTTACTTCTCTTCAATCTTATGTCAGGTTTAGAAAATTAAAACTACGTATAGCACCGAGTGCTTTTCGTTTATTTTTGGTTCAAAATTATTTGGAAGATAATTCCAATTCCTTGCCGAAAATATTATAATGTTTTCTTATCTTACCATCTAATGTACAAGTTGTACATTATAAAGAACGTTTGAACGAAACCGGGATTTCAATAACAACTTCCAACAGACCAGCTCGATCTTTCTGCAATAGTTTTGTTGTTGTTCTTGTTGCTGCTCTATCAAACTTGTGTTTTTCTTTTAGTTTTTTTTTCAATGTGATCATTAAAGTATGGTGCTGGGATTGTAACAATTAATTAAACTATGTGCATTATCAAGCTCTAGTTACTGTATTGCGCTGTCTCATTCATTTTTCCATGGACACGAAACAAAAAGAAAAGAAACAATCAACTTTCATGGTCGGTTGATAAGTGTGACCTTTAGGTAGTTTTTGTTTTTGAACTGCGGTATTTCTTTCAGCCGTACGTTCAACGTTGAAATAGTCCAGCAATCTAGGAAAGAGGGAAAGAGCTGGCTAACGAGTGTCAGATATTTTTATACATCGTGAGACAGGCTTTACGATGGCGAATTGTTCACAAAAGCCATAATGGGTTCGATTTTGATCGTTCATCTCTTTTGATCGGACTGACTGGTTGAGTTTTCTTCTCGCTCCAACGCTGCTGGGAACAATCTTCGAGGGAGAATGTGTAACTACAATACCGAGCAGAACCGATTGAACGAAGTGATTCTCTCTCATTTCATGCTCAGCTTTTCGTCGCCCCTTTCGTGGCACGTGTAAGAACGAGATCAATGTATCTCCCGATTTGTCCCTTGTACGCGCGCGCCATGCGGCGCTGATGGCGGGTTTGCGGCAATGATGGCTTCCGCCTCATTTTGTGCGTATTGGTGTGAGAAGCACCACCATGCTAATTTCGAGCATTCTCCCAGTCCCAGCGCGCACATTGTCTGCAGTCTTATTTTAATAGTGTTTATGGCAAATAACTGATAAATTACAGCCCAATTATCAACACAATTAAATCTCGTAAACTATTCGTACGCACTTTAAATGAGTGCAGATCGAAACAGCGCGTCTCTCTGCGCTTCCCGTTGCCGGTGTATGGCGTGGGAGGAAGTAAAAATACACTTCAGCAAACGGGTAGGAAATAGCTTGCACCCACCTCAATTGATATCAATTCCACCACTAGGAAGCGATAGTGAACGCTTAAAAAATGTAGTAACGAAATTCGGCAAAATCTTCTTAATGCTTAGTAGAGGAGAGTTTCTGATAATGAAAGGTTGAGTTCTATTTTGATTGTATTCGTGAATGATTCAAGAGAGATCAATAATTAGTGGTTATTTTTTGTAGGTAAAGCACGTTATGAGCAACACTCAGCAACACCAACGGTTGAAATATTGAATTTTGGTATGATATTGACAAGTATCATTCTGCTATTTTCATTATGAAACAGCCCGAACGATCACAAATAACAATTATTTTTAAGATTTTAATTTTGTTTAAGAATTTAGATTATCTATAGCGTAGCTTGTTGTAACTACACGTCAATGCCCCAACACATTCTCTTTGTTAAAACGTGTAAAAAATACTCCATGCTCCTCTATCCTCGTAGCCTCGTGACGGAAAATGAGTGAACGAACGAGCCAACAAATGCTTAAACCAACGAGCAAACGAGCGATTTAATGAATAAAAATAAATATTTATAAATGACAAAAGAGCTGATTCTGCATTGAAATGGTCTATTACCAAACCCAACGCTGCTCCTCCAACGCAGCAGCGTTTCTTGAAACATGTTTCCTTTCAACTGGCTACACCCGTCTCCACAACACCACAGACTATGTGGCCGATGTGTGGGCGATGCAAAACGTCAACGTCAACGTCAACAGACGGCGGCCGCACAGGGCGACAATGTGACAGCGGTAACAGCGAGCGGGATAGAAAAAAGAGCAAGAAATAACAAAGTCTGATGGTGTCAAGGAGAGGGAAGAATGGAAGAAGGTAATAAATTTGTTGTTCGGTTGCATTTGCCTACCCGTCTATGCGTACGTGGTACGAGCGATAGAATGGCCAAGTAGCTCTGGGTGTCAGCAGGGGTGGTGATTTTGTCTCTCCTCGCGTAGACTTGCAATTTTGATGGTGTATAAAATTTAAATTTTACCGTCTTAATCATACATTTGATGGATCATCATTTTGAGCATCAAACACGAACAAATCGTTGATGGGTAGTGAACAATCTTCGAATGGACGAACGGGCGATCTATGCAAGGAAACGAGGTGTTTCATAGAGGCCTTTCGATCGTTTGAAGCGACGACGCGTCACCAGAGTACGTGTGAAGAATGTATTGTCTTCGTACGCATTCCCATCAAACTTATCGCTGTATAGAATTTGTGGTACTCTATTCTGATTTCGGGATGGCTTTGAAATGCCATTACCCCGTTAAACTGTTCTAATCATGCTGCAAAGCTGCTACTGGCGATCGTTTGTTGAACGGTTGTGGTTGAAAAAAAATGGGCCCATAAATTGCTTTTCACGTTTCTTTTTTCAGATGGTTGAAAAGCGTCGTCTTTTGACTGCTGAAAGAGAGGGATTGTTGTGATCTGCTTTATGTTTACTGCAATTATGTTGTACCCTTCGAGGGTTTGCGTTTCAAACACCCATGACGTCACACAAACCGTTCTCTTGATATCTATTGGTCTGCAGGCAACACTACAGCTACATTTGAGTTTATCATTGTGTTGTCTAAGATTATGGAAATTCCAGAAAACTCGTAAAAATTAAAAGATCAATAATATTTTTTTTATTGAGTGATTTAAAAGGAAACCAAACCAAAACAACAATCTTTATGAATTAAAAAAATATGAATTTGGCAACATTTAGCTATATTGATCGCACAAACATAGTTAAGCTAACTACGGTTTAAAAGATATCGCAATAAACTGTGTCGAAAATGTGCTCCTTGTTTTTGGTTTTCTTGAGCCTTATTTTAAGTTGAAAAATATATATTTAAACTTATCTAACTGTTATCAATTATGATAATTGTTAATTTTCAATGAAAAAAGATTCATCAATCATTCAAGTTAGTAAAACTTGAAGTCTGGTGGCAACATAGCTAAAAATTTTAGGCTGATTCTAAAAAAAAAGTGTATTCATAACATGGTTGTCCACCATGTTGTTTGAGAATTAAAACCAATGCATTGAAAGTTGGTGAAACGGATGGTACGTATGTGGAAAATGAATTCCATATAATTATTTAAAGAAAATCAATAAGAAGTAACAGAAAACAACCCCCTCCATTGAAACCAAAACGGTTCAACCATTTCTCAATCGAACCACCAGAGCGATGCGTGTCATTCGAGGATAAAGTCGTGACATTTAAACAGGGTCTAGGTTTTATTTTATGACCCACGGATCGTAAAATATTATATGCCCCAATAAAAATTATCCATTGAAAAGGCTGGCGTGAAAGTTTTGTGTCATTTCTCGCTTGCCGATGCGTTCGTGCAAGAGAGCCCCTTACCATTGGTGGGTATGATGTGCTTTGCATGCGATCTGCCTAACGGTAGATGTTTGTGGCAATAACTTTTCCAAGTGTACAATTAATGCATTATCTATAATAATACGCGTGTATTGTATCGGGAAACGGATATAAACTACTTGTTAATTAAAGCTATTCTTCACTATACAGACTCATAGTCCAGAAGAGGGTAATGTTGGTTTCGAGCAATATGGAACATTGGAAAGGATCGTAAAATCCAGTTGGAATATTTGCCAGTTACAAATCAATATTCAAAACCAGTTAGCGAAAGGAATGTGAAATAAAATGGAAGTAAAGAATGCGAAAAAAAAACTGCAAATGGTTATCGAAACGGATGAATAAGTTTTGGCTGAACATTACGATGAACTTCAAGAGAAGTAACAGCGTTATGGATAAAGCATGCATCTACGCATGTATTATGAATCGTTCATTCGTATCGTTCAAAAGCATATCGATATTATCTTCGAATAAGTAATGCAATATCTAACACATACAATTAATTCACTTTTTTTTCAAATCCTATTCTTTTTTCAGGTACCCATCGTATTATTTGGCATCGGAAATGGTGAAGTGAAATGTAATGAAAGCAAAGTCCAGTTGAAATTAATGTAAGCAATTCCAAAGCCTGAAAACGGGTGGTTTTCATTGTGCAGTGATTTCGGTTGTAGAAAAAATATATATTTTAAAATGTATATTAATATGTTGTGAGTCACATGATCCATCGGTCGATATAATTTTTCAAGTGAAAATATTCATCATGGGTTCAATTCTATTGAATTCCTATAAAAAGTGTTGGAAAGTTAATTATGAATCGTGAGGAAGTTATTATCGAAGTGAATATGCTTTATTCGGAAAAATGTGTAGCGTTCTACTTGTTTTTAATTCTGGATGTTAAATTCATCAGTGATCATCGCTGTTCTTTACAAGGGGTATCAGTACTGTAAAGGTAAGTTTCGATGTCATGTTTAACAAAAGATGTCAATATAATGTAGAATATCATATCGATTATGTTGATTTATTGCATATTACTTACTGAAGAATATTACCTATATCTCTTTGTTTGTTGTTTTGAATTTAAAAAAACGGCCTGTTCGTTTCACCCCGTTTTAGAAGTGTGTGTGTGTATGTTATTTGTGAATAGGATATATTGAAATTTGTTCATTTATGAAGGTTTCATTTATTTTTCTAGATTTGTCATACTTAAATATCTAAACCAATTTTA